>WNWK01014364.1:0-51559 GCA_009830355.1 Cherax destructor | reverse complement strand
CACACATACGTGAGACATGGTAGCTACTACCATCACACACACATACGTGAGACATGGTAGCTACTACCATCACACACATACGTGAGGCATGGTAGCTACTACCATCACACACACATACGTGAGGACATGGTAGCTACTACCATCACACACACATACGTGAGACATGGTGGCTACTACCATCACACACACATTCGTGAGACATGGTAGCTACTACCATCACACACACATACGTGAGGCATGGTGGCTACTACCATCACACACATACGTGAGGCATGGTGGCTACTACCATCACACACACATACGTGAGGCATGGTGGCTACTACCATCACACACACATACGTGAGGCATGGTGGCTACTACCATCACACACACATACGTGAGGCATGGTAGCTACTACCATCACACACACATACGTGAGGCATGGTGGCTACTACCATCACACACACATACGTGAGGCATGGTAGCTACTACCATCACACACATACGTGAGGCATGGTGGCTACTACCATCACACACACATACGTGAGGCATGGTGGCTACTACCATCACACACACATACGTGAGGCATGGTAGCTACTACAATCACACACACATACGTGAGGCATGGTAGCTACTACCATCACACACACATACGTGAGGCATTGTAGCTACTACCATCACACACACATACGTGAGGCATGGTGGCTACTACCATCACACACACATACGTGAGGCATGGTGGCTACTACCATCACACACACATACGTGAGGCTGGACAAGATGACTGAGAAGTCTTAGATTTGAGAAGGACCTGCTGAGCATGGATCAGTATGCTGCTTAAGTCATCCGGTATTCTTACGTTCTAGAACAAGAACCTCGTTGCTGGGATAACCTCTCCACTGAGAATAAGAACCTCGTTGCTGGGATAACCTCTCCACTGAGAACAAGAACCTCGTTGCTGGGATAACCTCTCCACTGAGAACAAGAACCTCGTTGCTGGGATAACCTCTAAACTGAGAATAAGAACCTCGTTGCTGGGATAACCTCTCCACTGAGAACAAGAACCTCGTTGCTGGGATAACCTCTCCACTGAGAACAAGAACCTCCTTGCTGGGATAACCTCTCCACTGAGAACAAGAACCTCGTTGCTGGGATAACCTCTCCACTGAGAATAAGAACCTCGTTGCTGGGATAACCTCTCCACTGAGAACAAGAACCTCATTGCTGGGATAACCTCTCCACTGAGAACAAGAACCTCGTTGCTGGGATAACCTCTCCACTGAGAACAAGAACCTCATTGCTGGGATAACCTCTCCACTGAGAACAAGAACCTCCTTGCTGGGATAACCTCTCCACTGAGAACAAGAACCTCGTTGCTGGGATAACCTCTCCACTGAGAATATGAACCTCGTTGCTGGGATAACCTCTCCACTGAGAATAAGAACCTCGTTGCTGGGATAACCTCTCCACTGAGAATAAGAACCTCGTTGCTTGGATAACCTCTCCACTGAGAATAAGAACCTCGTTGCTGGGATAACCTCTCCACTGAGAACAAGAACCTCGTTGCTGGGATAACCTCTCCACTGAGAACAAGAACCTCGTTGCTGGGATACCCTCTCCACTGAGAACAAGAACCTCGTTGCTGGGATAACCTCTCCACTGAGAACAAGAACCTCGTTGCTGGAATAACCTCTCCACTGAGAACAAGAACCTCGTTGCTGGGATAACCTCTCCACTGAGAACAAGAACTTCGTTGCTGGGATAACCTCTCCACTGAGAATAAGAACCTCGTTGCTGGGATAACCTCTCTACTGAGAACAAGAACCTCGTTGCTGGGATAACCTCTCCACTGAGAATAAGAACCTCGTTGCTGGGATAACCTCTCCACTGAGAACAAGAACCTCGTTGCTGGGATAACCTCTCCACTGAGAATAAGAACCTCGTTGCTGGGATAACCTCTCCACTGAGAACAAGAACCTCGTTGCTGGGATAACCTCTCCACTGAGAATAAGAACCTCGTTTCTGGGATAACCTCTCCACTGAGAACAAGAACCTCGTTTCTGGGATAACCTCTCCACTGAGAACAAGAACCTCGTTGCTGGGATAACCTCTCCACTGAGAACAAGAACCTCGTTGCTGGGATAACCTCTCCACTGAGAACAAGAACCTCGTTGCTGGGATAACCTCTCCACTGAGAATAAGAACCTCGTTGCTGGGATAACCTCTCCACTGAGAACAAGAACCTCGTTGCTGGGATAACCTCTCCACTGAGAACAAGAACCTCGTTGCTGGGATAACCTCTCCACTGAGAATAAGAACCTCGTTGCTGGGATAACCTCTCCACTGAGAATAAGAACCTCGTTGCTGGGATAACCTCTCCACTGAGAATAAGAACCTCGTTGCTGGGATAACCTCTCCACTGAGAATAAGAACCTCAGTTATAACTTACATAAGTATCACGATACATATTCATATTTTTTCACTAAAACTTTATTACTGCTGCTACAAGTGTTACAGCCTGCTGCTGCAGCTGCTACAGCTGCTGCTACAGCTGCTGCTACAGCTGCTGCTACAGCTGCTGCAGTGGAACGATCCACACGTATTCTAGCAAAGTTTACTCCCTCACCTAATTAGCCTGGGCCATACGAGTCTCGTTACATAATTTATGACGTTAGTTTGAGAGGACACGAAGCTTTTATGTTCTTACTAAGTAATTTATCTGTGTGAAGTCCAGATGAGTGTTTGTTCATTAGCATGTCATTAGCATGTCATTAGCATGTCATTAGCATGTCATTAGCATGTCATTAGGAGATGATAACAGCACAAGCCTAACCTCGTTAGCACGGAAGGTGATGGGATAATTGCGAACACCTTTGTATTCTGCAGAGGATCTTGTTAGAATGAAAGATGATTTGATTGGCGAATACTGTTTGTAAAAGGTTGTGGGAGTGGATAAGACTTTCTGAGAGTGGATAAGACTTTCTGAGAGTGGATAAGACTTTCTGAGAGTGGATAAGACTTTCTGAGAGTGTGGATAAGACTTTCTGAGAGTGTGGATAAGGCTTTCTGAGAGTGGATAAGACTTTCTGAGAGTGGATAAGACTTTCTGAGAGTGGATAAGACTTTCTGAGAGTGGATAAGACTTTCTAAGAGTGGATAAGACTTTCTGAGAGTGGATAAGACTTTCTGAGAGTGGATAAGACTTTCTGAGATTGGATAAGACCTTCTGAGAGTGGATAAGACTTTCTGAGAGTGGATAAGACTTTCTGAGAGTGGATAAGACTTTCTGAGAGTGGATAAGACTTTCTGAGAGTGGATAAGACTTTCTGAGAGAGTGGATAAGACTTTCTGAGAGTGGATAAGACTTTCTGAGAGTGAATAAGACTTTCTGAGAGTGGATAAGACTTTATGAGAGTGGATAAGACTTTCTGAGAGTGGATAAGACTTTCTGAGAGTGGATAAGACTTTCTGAGACTGGATAAGACTTTCTGAGAGTGGATAAGACTTTATGAGAGTGGATAAGACTTTCTGAGAATGGATAAGACTTTCTGAGAGTGGATAAGACTTTCTGAGAGAGTGGATAAGACTTTTTAATGTCAACAACAGCGAGGACTCCATAAGAACAAGAACCTCGTTGCTGGGATAACCTCTCCACTGAGAATAAGAACCTCGTTGCTGGGATAACCTCTCCACTGAGAACAAGAACCTCGTTGCTGTTATAAATGTGAAGGAGGAGGAGTATAAATGTTCTCCTTACAAGCTTTAGAAAGCTGGAGTGAGATGAGAGAGGAAAAGCTTTGTCCACAGTGACTGTCTGGAGCTTAATGCTTACAAGAAATATTGTAGAACCGATACTACAATAACATTGTAGAACACCCAAGGTTGCCAGTGTTGCAATGTTTCTCCCAGTGTTGCCATGTATCTCCCAGGGTTGGCATGTATCTCCCAGGGTTGGCATGTATCCCCCAGTGTTACCAGGTATCCCCCAAGGTTGCCACGTATCCCCCAGGGTTACCATGTATCCCCCAGGGTTGCCACGTATCCCCTAGAGTTGCCATGTATCCCCCAGGGTTGCCATGTATCCCCAGGGTTGCTATGTATCCCCAGGGTTGCCATGTATCTCCCTGGGTAGCCAGGTATCCTCCATAGTTGTCATCCATCCCCCAGAGTTGCCATATATCCCCAAGGTTGTCATGTATCCCCCAGGGTTGCCACGTATCCCCCATAGTTGCCATGCATCCCCCAGGGTTGCCACGTATCCCCCATGGTTGCCATGTATCGCCTAGGGATGGCATGTATCCCCCATGGTTGCCATCCATCCCCAAAGGTTGCCATGTATCCCCCAGGGCGGTCATGTATCCCCCAAAGTTGCCACGTATCCCCCTGGGTTGTCATGTATCCCCCAGGGTTGCCACGTATCCCCCAGGGTTGTCACGTATCCCCCAGGGTTGCCATGTATCCCCAAGGGTTGTCATTAATCCCCCAGGGTTGCCATGTATCCCCCGGGGTTGCCACGTATCCCCTAGGGTTGCCATGTATTCCCCAGGGTTGCCATGTATCCCCCAGGGTTGCCATGCATACACTAGGGTTGCCATGTATCCCCCAGGGTTGCCATGTATCCCTCAGCGTTTCCATGTATCATCAACGTTGAGTTGAAAAAAAATCTTTCAAAATTTGAATTTTCAAAAAGAATATTTGGGTCAGTTTTCTGTTGCAGGAAATTGACATTTAAATCTCTGAAAAACTGCAAAATACGACCCTTGACTCTGAGTCTGTCTGATATATATATATATATATATATATATATGAGGAATAACATCTTGTAGGAGTGTGGAAGAGCCAGTTGTGGGTGTGGGGGAAGTTCGTGAGGCAGTGGGTAGAATGAAAGGGGGTAAGGCAGCTGGGATTGATGGGATAAAGATAGTAATGTTAAAAGCAGGTGGGGATATAGTTTTGGAGTGGTTGGTGCTATTATTTAATAAATGTATGGAAGAGGGTAAGGTACCTAGAGATTGGCAGAGAGCGTGCATAGTTCCTTTGTATAAAGACAAAGGGGACAAAAGAGAGTGTAAAAATTATAGGGGAATAAGTCTGTTGAGTATACCTGGTAAAGTGTATGGTAGAGTTATTATTGAAAGAATTAGGAGTAAGACGGAGAGCAGGATAGCTGATGAACAAGGAGGCTTTAGGAAGGGTAGGGGGTGTGTAGACCAAGTGTTTACAGTAAAACATATAGCTGAACAATATTTAGATAAGGGTAAACAGGTTTTTGTGGCATTTATGGATTTGGAAAAGCCATATGATAGGGTGGATAGGAGGGCAATGTGGCAGATGTTGCAAATGTATGGAATAGGAGGTAGGTTATTGAAAGCGGTGAAAAGTTTTTACGAGGATAGTGAGGCTCAGGTTAGAGTATGTAGGCGAGAGGGAGATTATTTCCCAGTAAAAGTAGGCCTTAGACAGAGATGTGTGATGTCATCATGGTTGTTCAATATATTTATAGATGGAGTTGTAAGAGAAGTGAATGCTCGGGTGTTGGCAAGAGGTGTGGGGTTAAAAGATAAAGAATCTAACACAAAATGGGAGTTGTCACAGTTGCTCTTTGCTGATGACACTGTGCTTTTGAGGGATTCTGAAGAGAAGTTGCAGAGGTTGGTGGATGAGTTTGGTAGGGTGTGTAAAAGAAGGAAATTAAAAGTGAATATGAGAAAGAGTAAGGTGATGAGAATAAAAAAAAAAATTAGATAACGGAAGATTGGATATCAGTTTGGAGGAAGTGAATGTGTTAAGATATTTGGGAGTGGATGTGTCAGCAGATGGGTATATGAAGGATGAGGTGAATCATAGAATTAACGAGGGGAAGAAGGTGAGTGGTGCACTGAGGAGCTTCTGGAGACAGAGAACTTTATCCATGAAAGCAAAGAGCGGAATGTATGAGAGTATAGTTATACCAACACTCTTGTATGGGTGTGAGACATGGGTTGTGAATGTTGCAACAATGAGAAGGTTGGAGGTAGTGGAGATGTCGTGTCTGAGGGCAATGTGTGGTGTGAATATAATGCAGAGAATCCGTAGTTTGGAGATTAGGAGGAGGTGCGGGATTACCAAAACTATTATCCAGAGAGCTGAGGAGGGGTTGTTGAGATGGTTTGGACATATAAAAAGGATGGAGCAAAATATAATGACTTCGAGAGTGTATAAATCTGTAGTGGAGGGAAGGCGGGGTAGAGGTCGGCCTAGAAAAGGTTGGAGGGAGGGGTAAAGGAGGTTTTGTGTGCGAGGGGCTTGGACTTCCAGCAAGCGTGCGTGAGCGTGTTAGATAGAAGCGAATAGAGACAAATGGTTTTTAGGACTTGACGTGTTGTTGGAGTGTAAGCAAGATAACATTTATGAAGGGTTTCAGGGAAACCGGCAGGCCGGACTTGAGTCCTGGAGATGGGAAGTACAGTGTCGGCACTCTGAAGGAGGGGTGTTAATGTTGCAGTTTTGTAGCTGTAGTGTAAGCACGCCTCTGGCAAGACAGTGATGGAGTGAATGATGATGAAAGTTTTTCTTTTTCGGGCCACCCTGCCTTGGTGGAAACGGCCCATGTGTTAATAATAAATAATATATATATATATATATATATATATATATATATATATATATATATATATATATATATATATATATATATATATATATATATATATATATTAAGCAAATATGCAAACCAAGCGATACAAATAATAAAATATATATATATATATATATATATATATATATATATATATATATATATATATATATATATATATATATATATATATATAAAACAACCACGGGAGGAGTAGAATGATAGCTCTAGGCCTTTCGTGTTGCAATCAACACATCATCAGGAGCTTGCAAAATTGCAGAAAAGAAGAGGAGTTCTAGCAAATAACGTTCCCAGAGAACCGCCTTTACTGAAGTTGATTGCAACACGAAAGACCTAGAGCTATCATTCTACTCCTCCCGTGGTTGTTTTCATATATATATATATATATATATATATATATATATATATATATATATATATATATATATATATATATATATATATATTATTTATATATATACATATATATATATATATATATATATATATATATATATATATATATATATATATATATATATATATATATATATATATATATATATATATATATATATATATATATATATACAGGCAGTACGTAGCTCATGAGCTGACACCCGATGTTGCCATATTTCCTTATCCACTCTGAAGTTATAAAACTAATTTAGTAATGAAGCCTTTATAGGCTAATTTATTATACCATCTCTTATAAGTATTTAAGCTAATTTAGGGTTAGTGAGAGTAATTTATCTTAGTACCTATGATTATTTTACCCAGCTACACAAGTTAACAACAGAGCCCCACTGTGCCAGGAAGGATGGCACTGTGTCAGGGAGGATAGCACTGTGCCAGGGAGGATGGCACTGTGCCAGGGAGGATGGCACTGTGCCAAAGAGGATGGCACTGTGCCAGGGAGGATGGCACTGTGCCAGGGAGGATGGCACTGTGCCAGGGAGGATAGCATTGTGCCAAAGAGGATGGCACTGTACCAAAGAGGATGGAACTGTGCCAAAGAGGATGGCACTGTGCCAGGGAGGATTGCACTATGCCAGGGAGGCTGGCACTGTGCCAGGGAGGATAACACTGTGCCAGGGAGGCTGGCACTGTGCCTACCCACGCTAGGCACTCAAAAAAGCCGTTTGTGAGTGAAGAGGTAAACTACTAGACTCTGCCTAATTATGTCGATCTAGTTAAAGAGGCCTACTTACCCTACACTAGGCTAGTGTAGGGAGAGGGCTGCTTACCCTACACTAGGCTAGTGTAGGGAGAGGGCTGCTTACCCTACACTAGGCTAGTGTAGGGAGAGGCCTGCTTACCCTACACTAGGCTAGTGTAGGGAGAGGCCTGCTTACCCTACACTAGGCTAGTGTAGGGAGAGCACTCACCCTACACTAGGCTAGTGTGGGAGAGGCCTACTTACCCTACACTAGGCTGAGTGTAGGGAGGGGCTCTTACCCTACACTAGGCTGGTGTGGGGAGAGGCCTCTTGCCTACACTAGGCTAGTGTAGGGGAGGCCTGCTTACCCTACACTAGGCTAGTGTAGGGAGGCCTCTTACCCTGCACTAGGCTGGTGTGGGAGGCCTACTTGCCTACACTAGGCTAGTGTGGGAAGACTGCCCCTACACTAGGCTAGTGTAGGGAGGCCTACTTACCCTACACTAGGCTAGTGTAGGGAGAGGCCTACTTACCCTACACTAGGCTAGTGTAGGGAGAGGCCTGCTTACCCTACACTAGGCTAGTGTAGGGAGAGGGCTCTTACCCTACACTAGGCTAGTGTAGGGAGGGCCCTACCCTACACTAGGCTAGTGTAGGGAGGGCTGCTTCCACACTAGGCTAGTGTAGGGAGAGGCCTACTTACCCTACACTAGGCTAGTGTAGGGAGAGGCCTACTTACCCTACACTAGGCTAGTGTAATGAACAACTCTAACATTCGTTAATACATTTCAAGGTGAATTGGATCAAACTTGATGATCACTTCACATACCGAGGCGACGTCTCACACAGCCAGGTAGTACCAGTGACTCACACAGCCAGGCAGTACCAGTGACTCACACAGCCAGGTAGCACAGTGACTCACACAGCCAGGTAGTACCAGTGACGACAGCCAGGAGGATGGCACGTGCCAGGAGGTAATGACTTGCCAGGTGAGTACATGTGCCAAAGAGGTGGCACCAGTGACTCACAGAGGAGGAATGTCCAGGGAGGCACTGTGCCAGGAGTACCAGTGCACCAGCCAGAGTGGTGGCCAGTGACACACAGCCAGGACTGCACTGTGTACCAGTGGCACTCAAAAGCCAGGTTTGCAGTGAGCAGGAAACACAGACTCAGCCAAGTAGTACCAGTGACTCACCGTAAAGTGACCACAGCCAGTGACCGTGACCCACACCAGGTAGTTGAGCCAGGTGCGCACCGCCAGTACCAGGCTCAAGCAGTAGGTACCAGTGACGCACCACAGCCAGGTAGTACCAGTGACTCCACAGCCAGGTAGTGTACCAGAGGTGTACCAGTACACAGCCAGGTGTACCAGTGACGCACCAGCCAGTGTACAGTGACCACAGCCAGGTAGACCAGTGACCACACAGCCAGGTGGACCAGTGACTCACACCCTTACTAGTGGCCAGGTAGTACCAGTGACCACACAGCCAGGTAGTACCAGTGACTCACACAGCCAGGTAGTGTCCAGTGAGACTGACACACAGCCAGGTAGTCGTGAAGTAGTACTCCACACAGCCAGGTAGTACCAGTGACGCAGGCGTACCAGTCGCACAGCTAGGTAGTACCAGTGACTCCACACCAGGCTATACAGGGCACTGCCACTGAGTAGAGGGCTCTTCCTACAGCCAGGCTAGTACAGTGCTCACACCCAGGTAGTACCAGTGACGCAAGCCAGGTAGTGACTCACTAGATCCACTCACACAGCCAGGTAGTACCAGTGACTCACACACCAGGCAGTCAGTGAGCAGGTAGCCATGACCACACAGCAGGTGACCACTACCCACACAGGCAGGTACCAGTGACGCACACAGCAGGTAGTACCAGTACTCACAACCAGGTAGTACCATCCACACAGCCAGTAGTGACGCAGTGACTCACACAGCCAGGTAGTACCAGTGACTCACACAGCCAGGCAGTACCAGTGACGTCACACAGCCAGGTAGTACCAGTGACTCACACACAGCCAAAGCAGTACCAGTGACGCACACAGCCAGGTAGTACCAGTGACTCACACAGCCAGGTAGTACCAGTGACCACACAGCCAGGTAGTACCAGTGACGCACACAGCCAGGTAGTACCAGTGACGCACACAGCCAGGTAGTACCAGTGACGCACACAGCCAGGTAGTACCAGTGACGCACACAGCCAGGTAGTACCAGTGACGCACACAGCCAGGTAGTACCAGTGACGCACACAGCCAGGTAGTACCAGTGACGCACACAGCCAGGTAGTACCAGTGACGCAACAGCCAGGTAGTACCAGTGACGCACACAGCCAGGTAGTACCAGTGACGCACACGCCAGGTAGTACCAGTGACCCACAGCCAGGTAGTACCAGTGACGCACAGCCAGGTAGTACCAGTGACGCACACAGCCAGGTAGTACCAGTGACGCACACAGCCTGGTAGTACCAGTGACGCACACAGCCAGGTAGTACCAGTGACGCACACAGCCAGTTGTACCAGTGACGCACACAGCCAGGTAGTACCAGTGACGCACACAGCCAGGTAGTACCAGTGACGCACACAGCCAGGTAGTACCAGTGACTCACACAGCCAGGTAGTACCAGTGACTCACACAGCCAGGTAGTACCAGTGACGCACACAGCCAGGTAGTACCAGTGACGCACACAGCCAGGTAGTACCAGTGACGCACACAGCCAGGTAGTACCAGTGACGCACACAGCCAGGTAGTACCAGTGACGCACACAGCCAGGTAGTACCAGTGACGCACACAGCCAGGTAGTACCAGTGACTCACCTAGCCAGGTAGTACCAGTGACGCACACAGCCAGGTAGTACCAGTGACGCACACAGCCAGGTAGTACCAGTGACGCACACAGCCAGGTAGTACCAGTGACGCACACAGCCAGGTAGTACCAGTGACTCACACAGCCAGGTAGTACCAGTGACGCACACAGCCAGGTAGTACCAGTGACTCACACAGCCAGGTAGTACCAGTGACGCACACAGCCAGGTAGTACCAGTGACTCACACAGCCAGGTAGTACCAGTGACGCACACAGCCAGGTAGTACCAGTGACTCACACAGCCAGGTAGTACCAGTGACTCACACAGCCAGGTAGTACCAGTGACGCACACAGCCAGGTAGTACCAGTGACGCACACAGCCAGGTAGTACCAGTGACCAACAGCCAGGTAGTACCAGTGACTCACACAGCCAGGTAGTACCAGTGACTCACACAGCCAGGTAGTACCAGTGACGCACACAGCCAGGTAGTACCAGTGACGCACACAGCCAGGTAGTACCAGTGACGCACACAGCCAGGTAGTACCAGTGACGCACACAGCCAGGTAGTACCAGTGACGCACACAGCCAGGTAGTACCAGTGACTCACACAGCCAGGTAGTACCAGTGACTCACACAGCCAGGTACCATGACCACACAGCCAGGTAGTACCATTCAACCAGGGTACGACCCACAGCCGGAGACCAACCACCGTAGTCAGTGACGCACACAGCCAGGTGGTAATTCTAAGGGTGGTACCAGTGACCAGCCAGGTAGTACCAGTGACTCACACAGCAGGTAGTACCAGTTACGCACCCGGTGGTACCAGTGACTCACAGCAGGTAGTACCAGTGCACACAGCCAGTGTACCAGTGACCACACACCGGGTCATGACCACACGTAGTACCAGTGACCAGGTAGACCAGTGACGCACAACCAGGTAGTACCAGTGACTCACCCAGTACCATGACTCACACAGCCAGTAGTACCATGACCACCGCCAGGTGACCAGGACGCACACCGGTAGTACCAGTGACAACAGCCAGTAGACCAGTGACCCAACCGGTAGACCGTGACGCACAAGCAGGTAGTACCTGACCACCAGCCGGTAGTACAGTAGCACAAAGCCAGGTACCCATGACGTACACAGCCAGGTAGTACCAGTTACCACAGCCAGGTAGTACCAGATCCAACACAGGTAGACCAGGCCACACAGCCAGGTAGACCATGACCACAGCCAGGTACCATGGCACACAGCCAGGTAGACCAGTGACCACACAGCCAGGAGTACCGTGACCAAAGCCAGGTACCAGTGACCACAGCCGGAGACCAGTGACCACACCAGAGTCCAGTGGCCACACAGCCAGGTAGTACCAGTGACGCACACAGCCATGTACCGTGACACAGCCAGGTATACCGTGACCACACAGCCAGGTGTACCAGTGACAACAGCCAGGTAGTACCAGTGGCCACAGCCAGGAGTCCATGACGCACAGCCAGGAGTACCAGTGACCACAGCCGGTGTACCAGTGACGCACACAGCCAGGTACATGACACACAGCCAGTGTACAGTACGACACAGCCAGGACCAGTGACACACACCAGGGTCCAGACACACACCAGTGTAAGTGACACAAGCCAGGAGTACCAGACGCACGCCAGGGTACCAGTGACCCACAGCCAGTGTACCGTGACCACAGAGGTTCTGACCCGTGCCGTGACTCACGCCAGTGCCAGCACACAGCCAGGAGTCCAGTGACCCACAGCCAGGTAGTACCAGTGACGCAACAGCCAGGGTACCAGTGACCACACGCCAGGTAGTACCAGTGACCAACAGCCAGGTAGTACCAGTGACCACACAGCCAGGTAGTACCAGTGACGCACAACCAGGTAGTACCAGTGACCACACAGCCAGGAGTACCAGTGACCACAAGCGGTAGTACCAGTGACCACACAGCAGGAGTACCAGTGACCACACAGCCGGTAGTACCAGTGACCACACAGCCAGGTAGCCAGTGACGCACAAGCCAGGTAGACCAGTGACCACACAGCCAGGTGTACCAGTGACCACACAGCCAGGTAGTACCAGTGACCCACAGCCAGGTAGTACCAGTGACGCACACAGCCGGTACCAGTGACCCACAGCCAGGTATACCAGTACCAACAGCCAGGTAGTACCAGTGACTCACAGCCAGGTAGACCAGTGACGCACAAGCAGGTAGTACAGTGACCAACAGCCAGGTAGTACCAGTGACGCACACAGCCAGGTAGACCAGTGACTCACACAGCCAGGTAGTACCAGTGACGCACAGGTAGTACCAGTACGCAACAGCCAGGTGTACCAGTGACCACACAGCCAGGTAGTACCAGTGACGCAAAGCCAGGTAGTACCAGTTACGCAACAGCCAGGTAGTACCAGTGACTCACACAGCCAGGTAGTACCAGTGACTCACACAGCCAGGTAGTACCAGTGACTCACACAGCCAGGTAGCACCAGTGACGCACACAGCCAGGTAGTACCAGTGACCACACAGCCAGGGTACCAGTGACGCACACAGCCAGGTAGACCAGTGACCACACAGCCAGGTAGTACCAGTGACCACACAGCCAGGTAGTACCAGTGACCACACAGCCAGGTAGTACCAGTGACTCACCAGCCAGGTAGTACAGTGACCACACAGCCAGGTAGTACCAGTTAGAACGCCAGGTAGTACCAGTGACCACACAGCCAGGTAGTAATGACTCACACAGCCAGGTAGTACCGTGACCACAAGCGGTGGTACCAGTGACACACAGCCAGGTAGTACCAGTGACGCACACAGCCAGGTGTACCAGTGACGCACACAGCCAGGGGTACCAGTGACACACAGCCAGGTAGTACCAGGACCAACAGCCAGGAGTACCAGTGACCACACGCCAGTAGACCAGTGACGCACACAGCCAGGTAGTACCAGTGACCACACAGCCAGGTAGTACCAGTGACGCACACAGCCAGGTAGACCAGTGACCACACCAGGTAGTACCAGTGACCACACACCAGGTAGCACCAGTGACGCACACAGCCAGGTAGTACCAGTGACCACAACCAGGTAGTACCAGTGACGCACAGCCAGGTAGTACCAGTGACGCACACAGCCAGGTAGTTACCAGTGACGCACACAGCCAGGTAGTACCAGTGACTCACACAGCCAGGTAGTACCAGTGCACTACACAGCCAGGTAGACCAGTGACTCACACAGCCAGGACCAGTGACCACACAGCCAGGTAGTACCGGACGCACACAGCAGGTAGACCAGTACAACACAGCCAGTAGTACCAGTGACGCATACACCAGGTAGTACCAGTGACTCACACAGCCAGGTAGTACCATGACGCACACAGCCAGGTAGACCAGTGACGCACACAGCCAGGTAGTACCAGTGACTCACACAGCCAGGTAGTACCAGTGACGCACACAGCCAGGTAGTACCAGTGACTCACACAGCCAGGTAGTACCAGTGACGCACACAGCCAGGTAGTACCAGTGACTCACACAGCCAGGTAGTACCAGTGACTCATACAGCCAGGTAGTACCAGTGACGCACACAGCCAGGTAGTACCAGTGACTCACACAGCCAGGTAGTACCAGTGACGCACACAGCCAGGTAGTACCAGTGACACACAGCTAGGTAGTACCAGTGACTCATACAGCCAGGTAGTACCAGTGACTCACACAGCTAGGTAGTACCAGTGACGCACACAGGCAGGTAGTACCAGTGACTCACACAGCCAGGTAGTACCAGTGACGCACACAGCCAGGTAGTACCAGTGACTCACACAGCCAGGTAGTACCAGTGACTCACACAGCAAGGCAGTACCAGTGACGCACACAGCCAGGTAGTACCAGTGACTCATACAGGTATCTCAAGATGCTCATAACTAGGACTGTGTACAGACTCCACACCTCACCATGGTAGCTGCCTGCTGACACTACCTCACCATGGTAGCTGCCTGCTGACACTACCTCACCATGGTAGCTGCCTGCTGACACTACCTCACCATGGTAGCTGCCTGCTGACACTACCTCACCATGGTAGCTGCCTGCTGACACTACCTCACCATGGTAGCTGCCTGCTGACACTACCTCACCATGGTATGCCTTGCCCCATGTAGCTGCGTACACTACCCTCACCATGGTAGCTGCCTGCTGACACTACCTCGCCATGGTAGCTGCCTGCTGACACTACCTCACCATGGTAGCTGCCTGCTGACACTACCTCACCATGGTAGCTGCCTGCTGACACTACCTCACCATGGTAGCTGCCTGCTGACACTACCTCGCCATGGTAGCTGCCTGCTGACACTACCTCACCATGGTAGCTGCCTGCTGACACTACCTCACCATGGTGTTTTTTTTTTTTTTTTTTTTTTTTTTTTTTTTTTTTTTTTTTTTTTTTTTTTTTTTTTCCCCCCCCCCCCCCCCCCCCCCCCCCCCCCCCCCCCCCCCCCCCCCCCCCCCCCCCCCCCCCCCCCCCCCCCCCCCCCCCCCCCCCCCCCCTGCGACACTATCTCAGCCATGGTGCTGCCTGCTGACACTACCTCCCATGGTAGCTGCCTGCTGACACTACCTCACCATGGTAGCTGCCTGCTGACACTACCTCACCATGGTAGCTGCCTGCTGACACTACCTCCCATGGTAGCTGCCTGCTGACACTGCCTCCCATGGTAGCTGCCTGCTGACACTACCTCACCATGGTGCTGCCTGCTGACACTACCTCACCATGGTGGGCTGCCTGCTGACACTACCTCACCATGGTAGCTGCCTGCTGACACTACCCTCACCATGTAGCTGCCTGCTGACACTACCTCACCATGGTAGCTGCCTGCTGACACTACCTCACCATGGTAGCTGCCTGCTGACACTACCTCGCCATGGTAGCTGCCTGTGACACTACCTCACCATGGTAGCTGCCTGCTGACCTACCCACCATGGTAGCTGCCTGCTGACACTACCTCCCCATGGTAGCTGCCGCTGACCTACCTCGCCATGTGCTGCCTGCTGACACTACCTCGCCATGGTAGCTGCCTGCTGACACTACCTCCCATGGTAGCGCCTGCTGACCTACCTCGCCATGGTAGCTGCCTGCTGACACTACCTCGCAATGGTAGCTGCCTGCTGACACTACCTCGCCATGGTAGCTGCCTGCTGACACTACCTCGCCATGGTGCTGCCTGCTGACACTCCTCACCATGGTAGCTGCCTGCTGACCTACCTCACCATGGTGCTGCCTGCTGACACTACCTCCCATGGTAGCTGCCTGCTGACACTACCTCACCATGGTGCCTGCTGACACTACCTCGCCATGGTAGCTGCCTGCTGACGCTCCTCGCCATGGTAGCTGCCTGCTGACACTACCTCACCATGGTGGCTGCCTGCTGACACTACCTCCCATGGTAGCTGCCTGCTGACACTACCTCAAATGGTAGCTGCCTGCTGACACTACCTCACCATGGTAGCTGCCTGCTGACACTACCTCACCATGGTAGCTGCCTGCTGACACTACCTCACCATGGTAGCTGCCTGCTGACACTACCTCACCATGGTAGCTGCCTGCTGACACTACCTCACCATGGTAGCTGCCTGCTGACACTACCTCACCATGGTAGCTGCCTGCTGACACTACCTCACCATGGTAGCTGCCTGCTGACTATACCTCAGATGTACATAATGGTGGTGGCCTCCCATGAAGGGTCTTCCACTACACCCCATTAGTTCATCAAAGATACACCTACACCCGGCTTACACTGCCTGGTGTGGATACAGGCAAGTCCTACACCCGGTTTACACTGCCTGGTGTGGATACAGGCAAGTCCTACACCCGGCTTACACTGCCTGGTGTGGATACAGGCAAGTCCTACACCCGGCTTACACTGCCTGGTGTGGATACAGGCAAGTCCTACACCCGGCTTACACTGCCTGGTGTGGATACAGGCAAGTCCTACACTGCCTGGTGTGGATACAGGTAAGTCCTACACTGCCTGGTGTGGATACAGGTAAGTCCTACACTGCCTGGTGTGGATACAGGTAAGTCCTACACTGCCTGGTGTGGATACAGGCAAGTCCTACACCCGGCTTACACTGCCTGGTGTGGATACAGGTAAGTCCTACACTGCCTGGTGTGGATACAGGTAAGTCCTACACTGCCTGGTGTGGATACAGGTAAGTCCTACACTGCCTGGTGTGGATACAGGTAAGTGAACCACTTAACTAGAAATGGGAAGACACTTTTCTTGCACTGGATTCAACTAATGACTTAATGGAATCACTAATTAAACACATACACCCGTCTATTCAACACATCTTCACATATACCCCAAGACACGCTGAGGGAGGGAGGGTATCATGCCCCCATCTGGACCACTTTTAGGGTGGGGGTACCAGTAACCCCCACCCACCCCAGGTTTCACACATGACAAGATGCGTCAGAACAAAACTAATTTAAAGTTGAAATTGTTGTCATTTTGATTTTGACTGGGCCTGAAATTTATGCCCTCCTCCCCATCCCCCATCCCCCATCCCCCATCCCCCTATCCCCCATCCCCCATCCCCCATCCTCCCCCCACCCTCCTTCCGCCTGAAATATATATACATACAAATATATATATATATATATATATATATATATATATATATATATATATATATATATATATATATATATATATATATATATATATATATATATATATATATATATATATATATATATATATATATATATATATAATATATATATATATATCATACATACATATGTATGTATATGTCGTGCCGATTAGGTAAAACAATAGATTTTGGCTTAAATAGCAACGCTCTTCTTGCCATATAAGACAAGCGAAAATTTGTGTATGCAATAATTTCGCCAAAATCAATCTGAACCTAAAGAAAAAAAAATATTTCATTGTGTTTGTTTATTGTTAAATTTGTTGAGGATGGGCTCCTACGATAACGTGGACTGTATGTTACTTATCTTCTTGATGAATCCAAGAAGTCGCAGCCATCCCCGACTCCTACACAAGGGATCCATATATTGCCACACTCTCCACAGGGCTGTAAGATAAACATCAAGGGTTAATAATTATTGCCCCAAAGGAGCGTATGTCCATATTTCAGTCTTAGATGGACTGAAAGGCGTTTTACTCACTGTTTTGGACTAAAAAGTCCACGCATAACCGCCGTCCCTAGGTAAAAATTTGAATGTTCTTGAATACAAGAACTGCGCAGTCCCTGTTTTGACATGAACATCAAATTCTTACCTTGCTCGTGTAACTTTGAGCGATGGTGTTGGCTCCACCATATACGGCGGAAATGCTGTCCTGATTGTAGAATGCCGCTGAAGAATCACCGTCTTGTTTCGATGGAGTTCACTTGCGATTGTCTCTACGTTTCTCCTTTTTGCAGTCTGAAGCTGCGCACACTTCTGAATATACTGCAATGTTGATATTATTCACTAAACGCGCTGGAACAGAGTTCTTATCTTATTTCCCGACGTTAGTGGAGATTAAATGATATAACGGACGCGAACGAGTAATGTCTATGTTGATTTACGTCGCCTCGCGCCGCATGACCACTAGAGTCGTATGACCCGTTCTTGCGGTGGCCAAATTCAATCTGCCCGCTCGTGCTGCCTTTTGCAGTCTCGTGCAGCCATGTGGTGCCACGAGGTGCCTCGTGGTGCTGTGGTCAGCACAATTCTTGACACACTGTTGACAGTACATCTGGCTTGAATTAAATTGTTTATGCAGCCAGACGCGCCTCCTCTGGCCCTTTCCTAAGGGTGGAAAGGGTAAGGGCTCTTACCAAGGGTAGTAAGGGCGCATAACCCCCTCCTTTGGAGAATTTTCTCCACAAATTAATGTTAACGTATCTAAAATATATTTAGTTGGATTAGGCTAAATTAAATTGCACTTGTTGTAATAAGGTTAGGTAGGTTTTCAAAGTTTCTCATGGTACAAAATTAAAAAAATTTACATTAACATAAATGAAAAATATATATCTTTAAACGTATAAGAGAAAATTTTAGAAAGGACTTAATTTTAAATGAGTTCTTGCTAATTGACCAGTTTTACCTAATCGGCACGACATATATATATACACAATATATATGTGTATGTGTGTGTACTCACCTGTTTGTGATTGAAGGGGTCGAAACTCAGCTCCTGGCCCCACCTCTTCACTGATCGCTAGTAGGTCCTCTCTCTCCCTGCTCCATGAGCTTTATCATACCTCCTATTAAAGCTATGTATGGTTCCTGCCTACACGACCTCACTTCCAAGACTATTCCACTTTCTGCCAACGCTGTGACTGAAGAAATACTTCTTAACATCCCTTTGACTCATATGAGTCTGTTAGTTAGTTACCATTTTGTCCTAGGCACATGTCGATTAGACACTAGGCCTGTTGTATGTATGTGTGTGCGTGTGTAACGAAACACTTCGAAATGTTTCGGCCCCGCCGGCAATTGAACCCGGGCCCTCCGTGCGTGAAGCAAGAGCGCTAGCCACCATGCCATCGGGGCGTGTACTCACCTAATTGTACTCACCTAATTGTGGTTGCAGGGGTCGAGACTCAGCTCCTGGCCCCGCCTCTTCGCTGTCTGCTACTGGGTCTCTGCTCTCCCTGCTCCATGAGCTTTATCATACCTTGTCTTAAAACTATGTATGGTTCCTGCCTCCACTATATCTTTCTCTAGACTATTCCACTTCCTGACTACTCTGTGGACGAAGAAATGCTTCCTGACATCCCTTTGACTCATCTGAGTCTTCAGCTTCCAGTTGTGTCCCCTTGTTTCTGTGTTCCCTCTCTGAAACATCCTGTCACTATCTACCTTGTCAATTCCCCGCAGTATTTTGTATGTCGTTATCATGTCTCATCTGACCCTTCTTTCCTCCAGTGTTGTTAGTCCTATTTCCCTAAATCTTTCTTCATAAGACAGACCCTGAGTTGTGGAACTAACCTTGTCGCAAACCTTTGCACTTTCTCTAGTTTCTTTACGTGCTTGACCAGGTGTGGGTTCCAGACTGGTGCTGCATATTCTAGTATGGGCCTGACGTACACGGTATACAGTGTCTTGAACGATTCCTTGTTAAGGTAACGGAACGCTAATCTTAGGTTTGCCAGTCGCCCATATGCTGCCGCAGTTATCTGGTTGATGTGTGCCTCCGGAGACGTGCTTGGCGTTATACTCACTCCAAGGTCTTTCTCCTTTGCCGAGGTTTGTAGCCTTTGTCCGCCTAGCTTGTACTCTGTCAGCGGTCTTCTTTGCCCTTCTCCGATCCTCATGACTTTGCATTTGGAGGGATTGAATTCAAGAAGCCAATTATTATTATTATTATAATCAAATAGAAGCGCTAAACCACAGGGGTTATACAGAAGCCAATTGCTAGACCAGATGTCGAGCTTGTCCAGGTCTGTTTGCAGCCCTGCCTGGTCCTCTTCCGATGTGATTCTCCTCATTATTTTCACATCATCCGCGAATAGAGACACTTCTGAGTCTATCCCGTCCATCATGTCATTTACATATACCAGGAATAACACTGGTCCTAGGACTGACCCCTGCGGTACACCGCTCGTCACAGGCGCCCACTGTGTGTGTGTATGTGTGTGTGTACTCACCTAGTTGTACTCACCTAGTTGTGGTTGCAGGGGTCGAGACATAGCTCCTGGCCCCGCCTCTTCACTGGCCGCTACTGGGTCAGTCTCCCTGCGCCATGAGCTTTATCATACCTCTTCTTAAAGCTGTGTATGGAACCTGCCTCCACTACATCGCTTCCCAAGCTATTCCACTTCCCGACTACTCTGTGACTGAAGAAATATTTCCTAACATCCCTGTGATTCATCTGAGTCTTCAACTTCCAACTGTGTCCCCTTGTTGCTGTGTCCCATCTCTGGAACATTCTGTCTCTGTCAACCTTGTCAATTCCTCTCAGTATTTTATATGTCGTTATCATGTCCCCCCTATCTCTCCTGTCCTCCAGTGTCGTCAGGTCGATTTCCCTTAACCTCTCCTCGTAGGACATACCCCTTAGCTCCGGGACTAGTCTTGTTGCAAACCTTTGCACTTTCTCTAGCTTCTTTACGTGCTTGGCTAGATGTGGGTTCCAAACTGGTGCTGCATACTCCAGTATGGGCCTAACGTACACAGTGTACAGAGTCCTGAACGATTCTTTATTAAGATGTCGGAATGCTGTTCTTAGGTTTGCTAGGCGCCCATATGCTGCAGCAGTTATTTGGTTGATGTGTGTGTGTGTGTGTGTGTGTGTGTGTGTGTGTGTGTGTGTGTGTGTGTGTGTGTGTGTGTGTGTGTGTGTGTGTGTGTGTGCTGGACCATAAAACCAGGTTTGCCTATTTGTTTCATCAATAAATACATAGATTGATACGATATTCAGAGCTGCAGTAAAGGCAGTTTTGATGGTGACTAATTGCTGTAAACTGTCTCTCTCATCCAATAAACACAACTGTCTCTCTCAGCCAATAAACACAACTGTCTCTCTCAGCCAATAAACACAACTGACTCTCATCCAATAAACACAACTGTCTCTCTCAGCCAATAAACACAACTGTCTCTCTCAGCCAATAAACACAACTGTCTCTCTCAGCCAATAAACACAACTGTCTCTCTCAGCCAATAAACACAACTGTCTCTATCAGCCAATAAACACAACTGTCTCTCTCAGCCAATAAACACAACTGTCTCTCTCAGCCAATAAACACAACTGTCTCTCTCAGCCAATAAACACAACTGTCTCTCTCAGCCAATAAACACAACTGTCTCTCTCAGCCAATAAACACAACTGTCTCTTTCAGCCAATAAACACAACTGTCTCTCTCAGCCAATAAACACAACTGTCTCTCTCAGCCAATAAACACAACTGTCTCTCTCAGCCAATAAACACAACTGTCTCTCTCAGCCAATAAACACAACTGACTCTCTCAGTCAATAAACACAACTGTCTCTCTCAGCCAATAAACACAACTGTCTCTCTCAGCCAATAAACACAACTGACTCTCTCAGTCAATAAACACAACTGTCTCTCTCAGCCAATAAACACACCTGACTCTCTCAGCCAATAAATACAACTGTCTCTCTCAGCTAATAAACACAACTGACTCTCTCAGCCAATAAACACAACTGTCTCTCTCAGCCAATAAACACAACTGACTCTCTCAGCCAATAAACACAACTGTCTCTCTCAGCCAATAAACACACCTGACTCTCTCAGCCAATAAATACAACTGTCTCTCTCAGATAATAAACACAACTGTCTCTCTCAGCCAATAAACACAACTGTCTCTCTCAGCCAATAAACACAACTGACTCTCTCAGTTAATAAACACAACTGTCTCTCTCAGCCAATAAACACACCTGACTCTCTCAGCCAATAAATACAACTGTCTCTCTCAGCCAATAAACACAACTGACTCTCTCAGCCAATAAACACAACTGTCTCTCTCAGCCAATAAACACACCTGACTCTCTCAGCCAATAAATACAACTGTCTCTCTCAGCCAATAAACACACCTGACTCTCTTAGCCAATAAACACAACTGACTCTCTCAGCCAATAAACACAACTGACTCTCTCAGCCAATAAACACAACTGTCTCTCTCAGCCAATAAACACACCTGACTCTCTCAGCCAATAAATACAACTGTCTCTCTCAGCCAATAAACACACCTGACTCTCTCAGCCAATAAACACAACTGTCTCTCTCAGCCAATAAACACAACTGACTCTCTCAGCCAATAAACACAACTGACTCTCTCAGCCAATAAACACAACTGACTCTCTCAGCCAATAAACACACCTGACTCTCTCAGATAATAAATACAACTGACTCTCTCAGCCAATAAACACACCTGACTCTCTCAGCCAATAAACACAACTGTCTCTCTTAGCCAATAAACACAACTGACTCTCTCAGCCAATAAACACACCTGACTCTCTCAGATAATAAACACAACTGACTCTCTCAGCCAATAAACACAACTGACTCTCTCAGCCAATAAACACACCTGACTCTCTCAGCCAATAAATACAACTGACTCTCTCAGCCAATAAACACACCTGACTCTCTCAGCCAATAAACACAACTGTCTCTCTTAGCCAATAAACACAACTGACTCTCTAAGCCAATAAACACACCTGACTCTCTCAGCCAATAAACACAACTGTCTCTCTCAGCCAATAAACACAACTGACTCTATCAGCCAATAAACACACCTGACTCTCTCAGCCAATAAATACAACTGACTCTCTCAGCCAATAAACACACCTGGCTCTCTCAGCCAATAAACACAACTGTCTCTCTCAGCCAATAAACACACCTGACTCTCTCAGCCAATAAACACACCTAACTCTCTCAGCCAATAAACACACCTGACTCTCTCAGCGAATAAACACAACTGACTCTCTCAGCCAATAAACACACCTGACTCTCTCAGCCAATAAACACAACTGTCTCTCTTAGCCAATAAACACACCTGACTCTCTCAGCCAATAAACACAACTGACTCTCTCAGCGAATAAACACAACTGTCTCTCTCAGCCAATAAACACACCTGACTCTCTCAGCCAATAAACACAACTGACTCTCTCAGCCAATAAACACAACTGACTCTCTCAGCCAATAAACACAACTGTCTCTCTCAGCCAATAAACACACCTGACTCTCTCAGCCAATAAACACACCTGACTCTCTCAGCCAATAAACACAACTGACTCTCTCAGCCAATAAACACAACTGTCTCTCTCAGCCAATAAACACAACTGACTCTCTCAGCCAATAAACACAACTGTCTCTCTCAGCCAATAAACACACCTGACTCTCTCAGCCAATAAACACACCTGACTAACAAAAATGATCGTTTGAATTTTTGGATTCTTTCCAATTTCTACCATTTAGAAACCAAGAAATAGTGAACAGCATGATGAACACTAGACATGAACATGATGAACACTAGACATGAACATGATGAACACTAGACATGAACATGATGAACACCACACATGAACATGATGAACACTACACATGAACATGAACACTAGACATAAACATGATGAACACTAGACATAATAACATAAGAAAGAAGGAACACTGCAGCAGGCCTACTGGCCCATGCAAGGCATGTCCAATTCTCCCACTGGCTTAAGCCAATGCCTTAACCTATTCAAGTCAGGTCACATTCACTTAAGGAAGGAGCACGGCATCTGACCTAGTAGCACAAGCTAGTTAGGTCCAACTCACACCCACCCACACCCACTCATGTATTTATCTAACCTATTTTTAAAACTACACAACGTCTTAGCTTCTATGACGGTACTGGGGAGTTTGTTCCACTCATCGACAACTCTATTACCACACCAGTGCTTTCCCATATCCTTCCTGAATCTGATTTTTTCCAACTTAAAGCCATTGCTCCGAGTCCTGTCTAGGCTAGATATTTTTAGAACGCTATTTACGTCCCCTTTATTAATTCCCGTTTTCCATTTATACACCTCAATCATATCCTCCCTAATTCTACGCCTTTCTAGAGAGTGCAGATTCAGGGCCCTCAGTCTATCCTCATAGGGAAGATGTCTGATACATGGGATCAACTTTGTCATCCTCCTTTGTACGTTTTCCAGAGCATGTATTCTGTAATACGGTGACCAGAACTGTGCAGCATAATCTAGATGAGGCCTAACCAAAGATATATAGAGTTGAAGAACAACCTGAGGACTTCTATTATTTATTCTTCTTGATATGAAGCCAAGGATTCTGTTAGCTTCATTGCGAACACTTATGCACTGTTGTCTTGGTTTTAGATTACTGCTAACCAGAACTCCTAAATCCTTTTCACAATCAGTAGTATTAAGATCAACATTATTTAGTTTATATGTTGCATGGTTATTGTCCTGCCCAACATTTAAAACTTTGCATTTGTCTATATTAAACTGCATCTGCCACTTCTCCGACCACTGCATCAGCCTATTCAAATGATCTAGAGTGCTCTAATGTACTCATAAGAATGAATTGGACGGTCTATTTTGAAGTCATCAGCAAATTTGCTTATGTCGCTATTTATTCCCTCATCTATGTCGTTTATGTAAATTGTGAACAACAAGGGGCCCAACACTGACCCCTGTGGAACATCACTTGTGACTTCTGATTTCTCCCCATTTATGCAACCTCTCTACTGCCTATTTGTCAAATATGCCTCGACCCAGGAAATTTTTTTTCCTATTTTGTGTGCCTTAAGTTTCTTCAACAGCCTCTGATGTGGAACTCTATCGAAAGCCTTACTGAAGTCCATATACACAACATCATATTCATAAATGCAACAAAAACTTTCTTACCTTATCTAAATATTTTTCACCAGTAAACATTTGGTCTACAACCCCCTACTCTTCCTAAAAGCAGCTTGTTCATCTGCAATCCTGCTCTGTCTTACCCCTAACTCTTCTGTACACTTTACCAAGTATACTCAACTGATTTATATCCCCAATAATTCTTGCAGTATCTTTGGTCCCCCTTTGCCTTTATGCAAAGGAACTACGCAGGTTCTCTGCCAATCCCTAAGTATCTTTCCCTCTTTCATACATGATGAACACTAGACATAAACATGAACACTAGACATAAACATGAACACTAGACATAAACATGATCAACACTAGACATGAACATGATGAACACTAGACATAACCATGATGAACACTAGACATGAACATGATGAACACTAGACATGAACAGTATGAACACTAGACAAGAACATGATGAACACTACACATGAACATGATGAACACTAGACATAAACATGATGAACACTACACATGAACATGATGAACACTAGACATAAACATGATGAACACTAGACATGAACATGATGAACACTAGACATGAACATGATAAACAGTAGACATAAACATGATGAACACTACACATGAACATGATGAACACTAGACATGAACATGATGAACACTAGACATGAACATGATGAACACTAGACATGAACATGATGAACACTAGACATAAACATGAACACTACACATGAACATGATGAACACTAGACATAAACATGATGAACACTAGGCATAAACATGATGAACACTAGACATAAACATGATGAACACTAGACATAAATATGATGAACACTAGACATGAACATGATAAACACTAGACATAAACATGATGAACACTAGACATGAACACTAGACATAAACATGATGAACACTACACATGAACATGATGAACACTAGACATGAACATGATGAACACTAGAAATAAACATAATGAACACAACGCATGAACATGATGAACACTAGACATGAACATGATGAACACTAGATATAAACATGATGAACACGACATGAACATGATGAACATTAGACATGAACATGATGAACACTAGACATGAACATGAACACTACACATGAACATGAACACTACACATGAACATGATGAATACTAGACATGAACATGATGAACACTAGACATGAACATGATGAACACTAGACATAAACATTATGAACACTAGACATGAACATGAACACTAGACATGAACATAATGAACACTAGACATGAACATGATGAACACTAGATATAAACATGATGAACACCACACATGAACATGATGAACACTACACTTGAACATGATGAACACTAGACATAAACCTGATAAACACTAGACATGAACATGATGAACACTAGACATGAACATGATGAACACTAGACATGAACATAATGAACACTAGGCATAAACATGAGGAACACTAGACATGAACAGTATGAACACTAGACATGAACATGATGAACACTAGACATGAACAGTATGAACACTAGACATGAACATGATGAACACTAGACATAAACAGTATGAACACTAGACATGAACATGATGAACACTATACGTGAACATGATGAACAGTAGACATAAACATGATGAACACTACACATGAACATGATGAACACTACACATGAACATGATGAACACTAGACATGAACACGATGAACACTAGACATAAACATGATGAACACTACACATGAACATGATGAACACTAGACATAAACATGATGAACACTAGACATAAACATAATGAACACTACACATGAACATGATGAACACTAGACATAAACATGATGAACACTAGACATGAACATGAACACTAGACATAAACATGATGAACACTAGACATAAACATGATGAACACTAGACATGAACAGTATGAACACTGGACATGAACAGTATGAACACAAGTCATAAACATGAACACCTGACATGAACATGATGAACACTAGACATAAACATGAACACTATACATAAACATGATGAACACTAGACATGAACATAATGAACACTAGACATGAACAGCATGAACACTAGACATAAACATGATGAATACTAGACATGAACATGATGAACACTAGACATGAACTCTGTCTGCGGTCTTCATGAGTTTGCATTTGGCGGGGTTAAATTCGAGAAGCCAGTTGCTGGACCAGGTGTCCAGCCTGTCCAGGTCTCTGAAGTCCTGCCTGATCCTCATCTGATTTAATTCTCCTCATTAACTTCACATCATCTGCGAACAGGGACACTTCTGAGTCTATCCCTTCCTTTATGTCATTCACATATACCAAGAATAACACTGGTCCTAGGACTGACCCATGTGGGACCCCGCAGGGGTCCCCTTTCCTCAGGATCTGATATCCCGGTGGGAAGATTGCGTCTGTTACTGTCTCAGTGAGTTTCGTTTCTGTGACTGCTATGATGTCTGGGGTTTTCTCATTGATTCTTTCATTCCACTCTTCATATTTATTCGATATTCCATCCGCGTTCGTGTACCAAACCTTCAACTTCTTTTTTAAAACTGTTTTCCTAGAAGAATATTGGGGTTGGGGGAGCTGGAGCCCTGGCGAGGGGCCTATGGGGGGTTGCGATGGCGGTGGTGGCAGAGTGCCCGTAGGGGGTTGTTGTAGGGGTGGGGTTTGTGATGTGGGGGTGGGGACAGAAGGAACAGTGTGTGGGTGTTGGTTTAGATTGTTCAGTTGCCTTGGGGTTGTCGTGGTTGGAGTCCTTCTGCGGGTGTTTCTGTGTGTGTGTGTGTGTGTGTGTGTGTGTGTTTCACATGGTTCTGACCTGCCTGTCAGGATGAGGTACAGAGCAGTGGCAGTGTTGAGTGGCAGTTGTAACAACAGTGGCAGTGTTGAGTGGCAGTTGTAACAACAGTGGCAGTGTTGAGTGGCAGTTGTAACAACAGTGGTAGTGTTGAGTGGCAGTTGTAACAACAGTGGCAGTGATGAGTGGCAGTTGTAACAACAGTGGTAGTGTTGAGTGGCAGTTGTAACAACAGTGGCAGTATTGAGTGGCAGTTGTAACAACAGTGGTAGTGTTGAGTGGCAGTTGTAACAACAGTGGCAGTGTTGATTGGCAGTTGTAACAACAGTGCTAGTGTTGAGTGGCAGTTGTAAAAACAGTGCTAGTGTTGAGTGGCAGTTGTAACAACAGTGGCAGTGTTGAGTGGCAGTTGTAACAACAGTGCTAGTGTTGAGTGGCAGTTGTAACAACAGTGCTAGTGTTGAGTGGCAGTTGTAACAACAGTGGTAGTGTTGAGTGGCAGTTGTAACAACAGTGCTAGTGTTGAGTGGCAGTTGTAACAACAGTGGTAGTGTTGAGTGGCAGTTGTAACAACAGTGCTAGTGTTGAGTGGCAGTTGTAACAACAGTCGCAGTGTTGAGTCGCAGTTGTAACAACAGTGGCAGTGTTGAGTGGCAGTTGTAACAACAGTGACAGTGTTGAATGGCAGTTGTAACAACAGTGGTAGTGTTGAGTGGCAGTTTTAACAACAGTGCTAGTGTTGAGTGGTTATTGAGGTCAATGCTGTGTAGTGGTGAGGGAAGCTGCTGATACAAGGGGTGAGAATGGTGCCTCAAGGGGTGAGAATGGTGCCTCAAGGCGTGAGAATGGTGCCTCAACAATTTTCACAGTGGGAGTGAAAAGTGGAAATGTTGTGGAAGGTGAGGCAGTGGGAGAGTGACTCCCTCTCCTCGTATCTCAAACAGAACGTTCTATTTATCTATTTCAATATTCAGAGTATTATTAATGTCCTAATTATATCCTCCCTGTTCTTTCTGTCTTATAGTGTGGTCAAGTGTCTTACGTCTATCTTACAGCTACACACACATGTAAACAAAGCACCGCTCAAACTTAACAATGAAATATACGTATTCTCAAATATGAACTAATTAGTATCGTTAAAATCGTAATTGCAATTATTTTTCCATAAAAGTAATCCTACTGCAGGTGAGCTGAGTTATATTACTACTGACCAAGTCCCTCTGTACGACTTCAATACTGAAGTTGAATATTTCACTCTGGGTCTACGACTTCAATACTGAAGTTGAGTATTTCACTATGAGTGTACGACTTCAATACTGAAGTTGAATATTTCACTCTAAGGTGAAAGAAATGTGAAAAAAAAAATCAAAATGTTCCCAATGAATATAGAGTTGTATACAAAATTCCGATACAAATCATGTGCATTGTGGCCACGAGAGGCGCCAGTACAAGATGAAAGAGGCGAGGAAGAACAGGGAAATTAAAAGTCAGTCATATATTCTTCACTAGACGTTTGTAATTCTGTTTTGATGGTGCCTACTCCTCCCCTCCCCCTCCCACACCATCTCTCCTTTCCTATCTCCATCATTCTCTCCCACTGTCTCCAACCTTCCTGCCCATACTCTTCGACTCATCACCTGCCCCTTGCTTCCTAAGTGACCTTCAGTGAAAGTTGTCAAAACAGTGAATGTTCTTCACAAACATTATTGGAGCGTCCTCACATACGTTCATTAATAAAATGTTTCAAGAATAACACTGACGTACAAAATACTTTCAAGATGCATGTAACAATACACTAGGGAGTTCCTTTATGAAGACACGATAACCACAACATATGTTATGACAGCCACATAGATGGTGTAACAACCACATAGATGGTGTAACAGTCACATAGATGGTGTAACAACCACATAGATGGTGTAACAGTCACATAGATGGTGTAAGTCACATAGATGGTGTAACAGCCACATAGATGGTGTAACAGCCACTAGATGGCGTAACAGCCACATAGATGGTGTAACAGCCACATAGATGGTGTAACAGTCACATAGATGGTGTAACAGCCACATAGATGGTGTAACACCACATAGATGGTGTAACAGTCACATAGATGGTGTAACAGCCACATAGATGGTGTAACAGTCACATATATGGTGTAACAGCCACATAGATGGTGTAACAGCCACAGATGGTGTAACAGTCACATAGATGGTATAACAGCACATAGATGGTGTAACAGCCACATAGATGGTGTAACAGCCACATAGATGGTGTAACAGCACATAGATGGTGTAACAGCCACATAGATGGTGTAACAGCCACATAGATGGTGTAACAGCCACATAGATGGTGTAACAGCCACATAGATGGCGTAACAGCCACATAGATGGCGTAACAGCCACACAGATGGTGTAACAGTCACATAGATGGTGTAACAACCACATAGATGGTGTAACAGCCACATAGATGGTGTAACAGTCACATAGATGGTGTAACAGCCACATAGATGGTGTAACAGTCACATATATGGTGTAACAGCCACATAGATGGTGTAACAGCCACACAGATGGTGTAACAGCCACATAGATGGTATAACAGCCACATAGATGGTGTAACAGCCACATAGATGGTGTAACAGCCACATAGATGGTGTAACAGCCACATAGATGGTGTAACAGCCACATAGATGGTGTAACAGCCACATAGATGGTGTACAGCCACATAGATGGTGTAACAGCCACATAGATGGTGTACAGCCACATAGATGGTGTAACAGCCACATAGATGGTGTAACAGCCACATAGATGGTGTACAGCCACATAGATGGTGTAACAGCCACATAGATGGTGTAACAGCCACATAGATGGTGTAACAGCCACATAGATGGTGTAACAGCCACATAGATGGTGTACAGCCACATAGATGGTGTAACAGCCACATAGATGGTGTAACAGCCACATAGATGGTGTAACAGCCACATAGATGGTGTAACAGCCACATAGATGGTGTAACAGCCACATAGATGTTGTAACAGCCACATAGATGTTGTAACAGCCACATAGATGGTGTAACAGCCACATATATGGTGTAACAGCCACATAGATGGTGTAACAGCCACATAGATGTTGTAACAGCCACATAGATGGTGTAACAGCCACATAGATGGTGTACAGCCACATAGATGGTGTAACAGCCACATAGATGGTGTAACAGCCTCATATATGGTGTAACAGCCACATAGATGGTGTAACAGCCACATAGATGGTGTAACAGCCACATAGATGGTGTAACAGCCACATAGATGGTGTACAGCCACATAGATGGTGTACAGCCACATAGATGGTGTAACAGCAACATAGATGTTGTAACAGCCACATAGATGTTGTAACAGCCACATAGATGGTGTAACAGCCACATAGATGGTGTAACAGCCACATAGATGGTGTAACAGCCACATAGATGGTGTAACAGCCACATAGATGGTGTAACAGTCACATAGATGGTGTAACAGCCACATAGATGGTGTAACAGCCACATAGATGATGTAACAGCCACATAGATGGTGTAACAGCCACATAGATGGTGTAACAGCCACATAGATGGTGTAACAGCCACATAGATGGTGTAACAGCCACATAGATGGTGTACAGCCACATAGATGGTGTAACAGCCACATAGATGTTGTAACAGCCACATAGATGGTGTAACAGCCACATAGATGGTGTAACAGCCACATAGATCGTGTAACAGCCACATAGATGGTGTAACAACCACATAGATGGTGTAACAGCCACATAGATGTTGTAACAGCTACATAGATGGTGTAACAGCCACATAGATGGTGTAACAGCCACATAGATGGTGCAACAGCCACATATATGGTGTAACAGTCACATAGATGGTGTAACAGCCACATAGATGGTGTAACAGCCACATAGATGGTGTAAAAGCCACATAGATGGTGTAACAGCCACATAGATGGTGTAACAGCCACATAGATGGTGTAACAGCCACATAGATGGCGTGATATCCCATAATAGATCTGACAGCCGCTGATATTACATTCTGGATCTCCAACATTATATCAGATTCGTTATTTTTTAATGCCACGTCTCTGCTCAGAGCTGTCAGTCACCTCACAGCTGTCAGTCACGTATATTAAACAACCATGATTACATTACCAGCTATCATAGCTTCACACTATAACCCCAGTAATGAGCTGTGTGTGTGTGTGTGTACTCACCTAGTTGTACTCACCTAGTTGTGGTTGCAGGGGTCGATTCATAGCTCCTGGCCCCGCCTCTTCACTGGCCGCTACTGGGTCACTCTCCCTGCGCCAGGAGCTTTATCATACCTCTTCTTAAAGCTATGAATGGATCCTGCCTCCACTACATCGCTTCCCAAACTATTCCACTTCCTGACCACTCTGTGACTGAAGAAATACTTCCTAACATCTCTGTGATTCATTTGAGTCTTCAACTGCCAACTGTGTCCCCTTGTTGCTGTGTCCCATCTCTGGAACATTCTGTCTCTGTCCACCTTGTCAATTCCTCTCAGTATTTTATATGTCGTTATCATGTCCCCCCTATCTCTCCTGTCCTCCAGTGTCGTCAGGTCGATTTCTCTTAACCTCTCCTCATAGGACATACCCCTTAGCTCCGGGACTAGTCTTGTTGCAAACCTTTGCACTTTCTCTAGTTTCTTCACGTGCTTGACTAGGTGTGGGTTCCAAACTGGTGCTGCATACTCCAGTATGGGCCTAACGTACACAGTGTACAGGGTCCTGAACGATTCCTTATTAAGATGTCGGAATGCTGTTCTTAGGTTTGCTAGGCGTCCATATGCTGCAGCAGTTATTTGGTTGATGTGCGAATCAGGAGATGTGCCTGGTGTTATACTCACCCCAAGATCTTTTTCCTTGAGTGAGGTTTGTAGTCTCTGGCCCCCTAGTCTGTACTCCGTCTGCGGTCTTCTTTGCCCTTCCCCAATCTTCATGACTTTTCACTTGGTGGGGTTGAACTCCAGGAGCCAATTGCTGGACCAGGCTTGCAGCCTGTCCAGATCCCTTTGTAGTTCTGCCTGGTCCTCGTCCGATTGAATTATTCTCATCAACTTCACATCATCTGCAAACAGGGACACTTCGGCGTCTATTCCTTCCGTCATGTCGTTCACAAATACCAGAAACAGCACCGGTCCTAGAACTGACCCCTGTGGAACCCCACTCGTCACAGGCGCCCACCCTGACACCTCGCCACGTACCATGACTTGCTACTGTCTTCCTGACAGGTATTCCCTGATCCATTGTAGTGCCTTCGCTGTTACCCCTGCCTGGTCCTCCAGCTTCTGCACTAATCTCTTGTGTGGAACTGTGTCAAACGCCTTCTTACAGTCCAAGAAAATGCGATCTACCCACCCATCTCTCTCTTGTCTTATTGCTGTCACCCTGTCGTAGAACTCCAGTAGGTTTGTGACACAGGATTTCCCGTCCCTGAAACCGTGTTGGCCGTCGTTGATAAGCTCATTTCTTTCTAGGTGTTCCACCACTCTTCTCCTGATAATCTTCTCCATGACTTTGCATACTATACATGTCAGTGACACTGGTCTGTAGTTTAGTGCTTCGTGTCTGTCTTCTTTTTTAAAAAATTAGGACTACATTTGCTGTCTTCAATACCTCAGGTAGTTGCCCTGTTTCGATAGATGTGTTGAAGATTGTTGTAGGGGTACACATAGCTCCTCTGCTCCCTCTCTCAGGACCCATGGAGAGATGTTGTCCGGCCCCATCGCCTTTGAGGTATCTAGCTCACTCACCAGCCTCTCACTTCTTCCTCACTCCATATGATGGGGACTTCTCATTGATTTTTTCATTCCACTCCTTATATTTATTCGTTATTCCGTCCGCGTTCGTGTACCAAATCTTCAAATTCTTTTTTAAAACTGTGGTCCTGGGAGAATATTGGGGTTGGGGGAGCAGGAGCCCTGGCGGGGGGCCTATGGGGGGTTGCGGAGGGGGTGGTGTTTGTGATAGGGGTGGGGGCAGAGTGCCCGTAGGGGGTTGTTGTTGGGGGTGGGGTTTGTGATGTGGGGGTGGGGACAGAAGGAACAGTGTGTGGGTGTTGGTTTAGATTGTTCAGTTGCCTTGGGGTTGTCGTGGTTGGAGTCCTTCTGCATGTACTCACCTAATTGTGGTTGCAGGGGTCGAGACTCAGCTCCTGGCCCCGCCTCTTCGCTGTCCGCTACTGGGTCTCTGCTCTCCCTGCTCCATGAGCTTTATCATACCTTGTCTTAAAACTATGTATGGTTCCCGCCTCCACTATATCGTTCGCTAGACTATTCCACTTCCTAACTACTCTATGGCTGAAGAAGTGCTTCCTAACATCTCTTTGACTCATCTGAGTCTTCAGCTTCCAGTTGTGTCCCCTTGTTTCTGTGTTCCCTCTCTTGAACTTCCTGTCACTATCTACCTTGTCAATTCCCCGCAGTATTTTGTATGTCGTTATCATGTCTCCTCTAACCCTTCTGTCCTCCAGTGTTGTTAGTCCTATTTCCCTCAACCTTTCTTCATAAGGCAGTCCCCTGAGTTGTGGAACTAGCCTTGTCGCAAACCTTTGCATTTTCTCTAATTTCTTGACATGCTTGACCAGGTGTGGGTTCCAGATTGGTGCTGCATACTCTAGTATGGGCCTGACGTACACGGTGTACAGTGTCTTGAACGATTCCTTGTTAAGGTAACGGAACGCTAATCTTAGGTTTGCCAGTCGCCCATATGCTGCCGCGGTTATCTGGTTGATGTGTGTTTCCGGAGACGTGCTTGGCGTTATACTCACCCCAAGGTCTTTCTCCTTTGATGAGATTTGTAGCCTTTGTCCACCTAGCTTGTACTCTGTCAGCGGTCTTCTTTGCCCTTCTCCGATCTTCATGACTTTGCATTTTGTGGTGTTAAATTCGAGAAGCCAGTTGCTAGACCAGATGTCAAGCTTGTTCAGGTCTCTTTGAAGTCCTGCTTGGTCTTCATCCGATGTGATTCTCCTCATTAATTTCACATCATCTGCGAACAGAGACACTTCTGAGTCTATCCCGTCCGTCATGTCATTCACATATACCAAGAATAGCACTGGTCCTAGGACTGACCCCTGCGGTACACCGCTCGTCACAGGCGCCCACTGTGCTACCTCATCGCGCACCATGACCCGTTGTTGCCTCCCTGTGAGATATTCCCTGATCCATTCCAGTGCCCTTCCTGTTATACACCCTTGGTCTTCCAACTTCTTTACTAATCTCATATGAGGAACTGTGTCGAAGGCCTTCCTGCAGTCCAGGAAAATGCAGTCAACCCACCCTTCTCTCTCTTGCCTTACCTCTGTTACTTTATCATAGAACTCCAGGAGGTTTGTTACACAGGATTTGCCTTCCCTGAATCCGTGCTGTCTGGCGTTGATTATCCTGTTCAGCTCGAGGTGCTCCACCATTCTTTTCCTGATGATTTTTTCCAAGACTTTGCACACTATACACGTAAGTGACACCGGTCTATTGTTTAGTGCCTCCTTTCTGTCTCCTTTTTTAAAGATGGGGACTACGTTGGCCTTTTTCCATATCTCAGGTAGCTGCCCAGTTTCAAGGGATGTGTTGAATATTATGGTAAGTGTCACACTCAGAACCTCAGCTCCTTCCCGAAGGACCCACGGGGAGATATTGTCCAGGCCCATCGCCTTTGAGGTATCAAGGTCACTGAGTAACTGCTTCACCTCCCCCTCAGTTGTGTGTATGCCCTCCAGCACTTGATACATCCCTTGTTGGTGACGCACCCCGTCCTGTCTACCCAGCTGCCTTCCTGCCTCCACTGTGAATACTTCCCTAAACCTCGAGTTGAGCTCCTCACATACCTCTTGATCATTACTTGTGAGTTCCCCATCTTCTCTCCTCAGCCTTATCACCTGGTCCTTGACTGTTGTCTTCCTTCTGATGTGACTGTACATTAGTTTTGGGTCAGACTTGACTTTCGATGCTATGTCATTTTCGTACTGTTTCTGGGCCTCCCTCCGTACCTGTGCATACTCGTTTCTAGCTCTTCGACTAATCTCTTTGTTTACCTGGGTTTTTTGCCTTCTGTACCTTTTCCATTCTCTGACACTCTGAGTCTTCGCCTCCCTGCACCTTTGGGTAAACCAGAGGTTATTTCTGGTCTTACCATTTAATCTTTTTCCTTTGGGTATAAACCGTTCCTCTGCCTCCTTGCACTTTGTCGCTACGTATTCCATCATTTCATTTATTGACTGTCCTTCCATTTCCCTATCCCACAGAACCTCCTGCAGGAAATTCCTCGTACCCGTGTAGTCCCCTCTTTTAATGTCTGGTTTGTCTCTTTCAGCACCGTTTTCCCTCTCCACCTGTGTGTGTGTGTGTGTGTTTCACATGGTTCTGACCTACCTGTCAGGATGAGGTACAGAGCAGTGGTAGTGTTGAGTGGCAGTTGTAACAACAGTGGCAGTGTTGAGTGGCAGTTGTAACAACAGTGGCAGTGTTGAGTGGCAGTTGTAACAACAGTGGCAGTGTTGAGTGGCAGTTGTAACAACAGTGGTAGTGTTGAGTGGCAGTTGTAACAACAGTGGTAGTGTTGAGTGGCAGTTGTAACAACAGTGGTAGTGTTGAGTGGCAGTTGTAACAACAGTGGTAGTGTTGAGTGGCAGTTGTAACAAGAGTGGTAGTGTTGAGTGGCAGTTGTAACAAGAGTGGTAGTGTTGAGTGGCAGTTGTAACAACAGTGGTAGTGTTGAGTGGCAGTTGTAACAACAGTGGTAGTGTTGTGTGGCAGTTGTAACAACAGTGCTAGTGTTGTGTGGCAGTTGTAACAACAGTGCTAGTGTTGTGTGGCAGTTGTAACAACAGTGGCAGTGTTGAGTGGCAGTTGTAACAACAGTGCTAGTGTTGTGTGGCAGTTGTAACAACAGTGCAAGTGTTGTGTGGCAGTTGTAACAACAGTGCTAGTGTTGTGTGGCAGTTGTAACAACAGTGATAGTGTTGTGTGGTTGTTGTGGTCAATGCTGTGTAGTGGTGAGGGAAGCTGTTGATACAAGGGGTGAGAATGGTGGACAGAGACAGAATGTTCCAGAGATGGGACACAGCAACAAGGGGACACAGTTGGAAGTTGAAGACTCAGATGAATCACAGGTATGTTAGGAAGTATTTCTTCAGTCACAGAGTTGTCAGGAAGTGGAATAGTTTGGGAAGTGATGTAGTGGAGGCAGGATCCATTCATAGCTTTAAGAAGAGGTATGACAAAGCTCATGGCGCAGGGAGAGTGACCCAGTAGCGGCCAGTGAAGAGGCGGGGCCAGGAACTATGACTCGACCCCTGCAACTACAACTAGGTGAGTACAACTAAGTGAGTACAGTAGACTAATATTACTTGTAGTTGATAGAATCAGTGTTGTGTAAGGAGCACAATACTTAATCAGAACTAGACAACAATACACTACAAGCAATACACACAATACTACACACTACAACTGTAGCTTAATACAACACAATACAAAATAATACACACACCAACAAACGTATGGGCATACAGAACAGAGAATATGCGTCGTACCCAAACATGAAGCAGTGTTTGTGGTAATCACCAGCGGATACAGACATAAAGCCGCTGGTAACCATCACTGAGATAAACACACACACACACACACACACACACACACACACACACACATATATATATACACACACACACACACACACACACACACATACACACACACACACACATACACACACATACACACACACACACACACACACACACACACACACACACACACACACACACACACACACACACACACATACACAGTTCAATTTGTCAAGAGTACCGAGGCAGAGAGATCAAAGCATTGGTTACATAAACCAGTAATAGCTTTAACGCTACCCAGGAATATTATACTAATAATAACCAGCCAACACAGGTAACAACATATATACATCTCTGGCAAACAAGGGAATAAATTACTCCTCTCTTGCGTGCAAATTAAAAAAATAGAGCTTTATAACAAAGTTTATTGTGACAGTCTTCTGCTCTTTGCTAAGCTGTGACTTGATAAAGCTTTACACAGATAAATGTTGATCCGATACCTAAATCAATTAATATATTAAAAGATAAAGATTCTAATACAAAGTGGCAGTTGTCACTGATTGTTTTTGCCAGTGACGCTGCTTTTGGAAGATTCTGAAGAGAATTTGCGAAGGTTGGTGGAGGAATTTAGGAGGCGTCGGGTCAATGCAAGAATAGGTGAATCATACAGTTAATGAGAGTAAGTGCCAAGTGATGTAGCCAGACGTATGTAGTCCCCCACTGATACAAACACGGCAAGATAACCTATGCAACTTCACTATTTTGCTAATTAAAATAATTGTTAAGAGATAGGATAAGTTTTTGTTCGGATTTTTAACCCCGGAGGGTTAGCCACCCAGGATAACCCAAGAAAGTCAGTGCGTCATCGAGGACTGTCTGTCTTATTTCCATTGGGGTCCTCAGTCTTGTCCTCCAGGATGCGACCCACACCAGTCGACTAACACCCAGGTACCTATTTGCTGCTAGGTGAACAGGACAACAGGTGTAAGGAAACGCGTCGAAATGTTTACACCCCGCCGGGAATCGAACCCGGACCCTCCGTGTGTTAAGCGAGAGCTTTAGCCACCAGGCTAATTAGGTACACTGAGCGATAGTAATATGACAGGTGAACACACATACCTCTATCACACGTCTGATATTAAAAAACTAGACAATAAACAGACACGGATATAGAAGTTGCAATACTGTCATGTGAATTATAGTATTAATAACCTCTAAGTTGATGAGGGAAGTTATCTTCTGTGGTCACACTAATGTAAGACTGTACTGACACAGTAAGACAGGGGAAGGCAGACTGTCATGTAAGACTGTACTGACACAGTAAGACAGGGGAAGGCAGACTACCATGTAAGACTGTACTGACACAGTAAGACAGGGGAAGGCAGACTACCATGTAAGACTGTACTGACACAGTAAGACAGGGGAAGGCAGCCTGCCATGTAAGACTGTACTGACACAGTAAGACAGAGGAAGGCAGACTGTCATGTAAGACTGTACTGACACAGTAAGACAGGGGAAGGCAGCCTGCCATGTAAGACTGTACTGACACAGTAAGACAGGGGAAGGTAGACTGTCATGTAAGACTGTACTGACACAGTAAGACAGGGGAAGGCAGACTGTCATGTAAGACTGTACTGACACAGTAAGACAGGGGAAGGCAGACTACCATGTAAGACTGTACTGACACAGTAAGACAGGGGAAGGCAGACTGTCATGTAAGACTGTACTGACACAGTAAGACAGAGGAAGGCAGACTACCATGTAAGACTGTACTGACACAGTAAGACAGGGGAAGGCAGACTGTCATGTAAGACTGTACTGACACAGTAAGACAGGGGAAGGCAGACTGTCATGTAAGACTGTACTGACACAGTAAGACAGGGAAGGCAGACTGCATGTAAGACTGTACTGACACAGTAAGACAGGGAAGGCAGCCTGCCATGTAAGACTGTACTGACACAGTAAGACAGAGGAAGGCAGACTGTCATGTAAGACTGTACTGACACAGTAAGACAGGGGAAGGCAGCCTGCCATGTAAGACTGTACTGACACAGTAAGACAGGGGAAGGAGACTGTCATGTAAGACTGTCTGACACAGTAAGACAGGGAAGGCAGACTGTCATGTAAGACTGTACTGACACAGTAAGACAGGGAAGGCAGACTCATGTAAGACTGTACTGACACAGTAAGACAGGGAAGGCAGACTGTCATGTAAGACTGTACTGACACAGTAAGACAGAGGAAGGCAGACTACCATGTAAGACTGTACTGACACAGTAAGACAGGGAAGGCAGACTGTCATGTAAGACTGTACTGACACAGTAAGACAGGGAAGGCAGACTCCATGTAAGACTGTACTGACACAGTAAGACAGGGAAGGTGGACTGTCATGTAAGACTGTACTGACACAGTAAGACAGGGGAAGGCAGACTGTCATGTAAGACTGTACTGACACAGTAAGACAGGGGAAGGCAGACTTCATGTAAGACTGTACTGACACAGTAAGACAGGGGAAGGCAGACTGTCATGTAAGACTGTACTGACACAGTAAGACAGGGAAGGCAGACTGTCATGTAAGACTGTACTGACACAGTAAGACAGGGAAGGCAGACTGTCATGTAAGACTGTACTGACACAGTAAGACAGAGGAAGGCAGACTGTCATGTAAGACTGTACTGACACAGTAAGACAGGGAAGGCAGACTGTCATGTAAGACTGTACTGACACAGTAAGACAGGGAAGGCAGACTGCCATGTAAGACTGTACTGACACAGTAAGACAGGGAAGGAGACTGTCATGTAAGACTGTACTGACACAGTAAGACAGGGAAGGCAGACTGCTCATGTAAGACTGTACTGACACAGTAAGACAGGGGAAGGCAGACTGTCATGTAAGACTGTACTGACACAGTAAGACAGGGAAGGCAGACTGTCATGTAAGACTGTACTGACACAGTAAGACAGGGAAGGCAGACTTCATGTAAGACTGTACTGACACAGTAAGACAGGGAAGGCAGACTGTCATGTAAGACTGTACTGACACAGTAAGACAGGGAAGGCAGCCTGCCATGTAAGACTGTACTGACACAGTAAGACAGGGAAGGCAGACTGTCATGTAAGACTGTACTGACACAGTAAGACAGGGAAGGCAGCCTGCCATGTAAGACTGTACTGACACAGTAAGACAGGGAAGGCAGACTGTCATGTAAGACTGTACTGACACAGTAAGACAGGGAAGGCAGCCTGCCATGTAAGACTGTACTGACACAGTAAGACAGGGAAGGCAGACTGTCATGTAAGACTGTACTGACACAGTAAGACAGGGAAGGCAGCCTGCCATGTAAGACTGTACTGACACAGTAAGACAGGGGAAGGCAGACTGTTATGTAAGACTGTACTGACACAGTAAAACAGGGGAAGGCAGACTGTCATGTAAGACTGTCCTGACACAGTAAGACAGGGGAAGGCAGACTGTCATGTAAGACTGTCCTGACACAGTAAAACAGGGGAAGGCAGCTTGCCATGTAAGACTGTACTGACACAGTAAGACAGGGGAAGGCAGACTGCCATGTAAGACTGTACTGACACAGTAAGACAGGGGAAGGCAGACTGTTATGTAAGACTGTACTGACCCAGTAAGACAGGGGAAGGTAGACTGTTATGTAAGACTGTACTGACACAGTAAGACAGGGAAAAGTAGACTGTTATGTAAGACTGTACTGACACAGTAAGACAGGGGAAATCAGACTGCCATGTAAGACTGTACTGACACAGTAAGACAGGGAAAGGCAGACTGTCATGTAAGACTGTCCTGACACAGTAAAACAGGGGAAGGCAGACTGTCATGTAAGACTGAACAGACACAGTAAGACAGGGGAAGGCAGACTGTCATGTAAGACTGTCCTGACACAGTAAAACAGGGGAAGGCAGCTTGCCATGTAAGACTGTACTGACACAGTAAGACAGGGAAGGCAGACTGTCATGTAAGACTGTACTGACACAGTAAGACAGGGAAGTTAGACTGTCATGTAAGACTGTACTGACACAGTAAGACAAGGAAGGCAGACTATCATGTAAGACTTTACTGACACAGTAAGACAGGGAAGGCAGACTGTCATGTAAGACTGTACTGACACAGTAAGACAGGGGAAGGCAGACTGTCATGTAAGACTGTACTGACACAGTAAGACAGGAGGAAGGCAGACTGTCATGTATGAGACAGTCAACTGACTACAGTAAGACAGGGGAAGGCAGACTGTCATGTAAGACTGTACTGACACAGTAAGACAGGGAAGGCAGACTGTCATGTAAGACTGTACTGACACAGTAAGACAGGGAAGGCAGACTGTCATGTAAGACTGTACTACTGGACACAGTAGCAAGACAGGGAAGGCAGACTACCATGAAGAAAGACTGTTGTACTGACTACAGTAAGACAGGGGAAGGCAGACTGCCATAGTAGAAGACGTATGCTGACACAGTAAGACAGGGAAGGTAGACTGTTATGTAAGACTGTACTACACAGTAAGACAGAGGAAGGCAGACTACCATGTAAGACTGTACTGACACAGTAAGACAGGGGAAGGCAAACTGCCATGTAAGACTGTACTGACACAGTAAGACAGGGGAAGGTAGACTGTTATGTAAGACTGTACCCACACAGTAAGACAGAGGAAGGCAGACTACCATGTAAGACTGTACTGACACAGTAAGACAGGGGAAGGTAGACTGTCATGTAAGACTGTACTGACACAGTAAGACAGGGGAAGGCAGACTGCCATAAAAGACTGTACTGACACAGTAAGAAAGGGGAAGGCAGACTGCCATGTAAGACTGTACTGACACAGTAAGACAGAGGAAGGCAGACTGTCATGTAAGACTGTACTGACACAGTAAGACAGGGGAAGGCAGACTGTCATGTAAGACTGTACTGACACAGTAAGACAGGGGAAGGCAGATTACCATGTAAGACTGTACTGACACAGTAAGACAGGGGAAGGCAGACTGTCATGTAAGACTGTACTGACACAGTAAGACAGAGGAAGGCAGACTGTCATGTAAGACTGTACTGACACAGTAAGACAGGGGAAGGCAGACTGTCATGTAAGAATGTACTGACACAGTAAGACAGGGGAAGGCAGACTGTCGTGTAAGACTGTACTGACACAGTAAGACAGGGGAAGGTAGACTGTCATGTAAGACTGTACTGACACAGTAAGACAGGGGAAGGCAGACTACCATGTAAGACTGTACTGACACAGTAAGACAGGGGAAGGCAGACTGTCATGTATACTGTACTGACACAGTAAGACAGAGGAAGGCAGACTGTCATGTAAGAATGTACTGACACAGTAAGACAGGGGAAGGCAGACTGTCGTGTAAGACTGTACTGACACAGTAAGACAGGGGAAGGCAGACTGTCATGTAAGACTGTACTGACACAGTAAGACAGGGGAAGGCAGACTGTCATGTAAGACTGTACTGACACAGTAAGACAGGGGAAGGCAGACTGTCATGAAAGACTGTACTGACACAGTAAGACAGGGGAAGGCAGACTGTCATGTAAGACTGTACTGACACAGTAAGACAGGGAAGGCAGACTACCATGTAAGACTGTAATGACACAGTAAGACAGGGAAGGCAGACTGCCATGTAAGACTGTACTGACACAGTAAGACAGAGGAAGGCAGACTGTCATGTAAGACTGTACTGACACAGTAAGACAGGGAAGGCAGACTGTCATGTAAGAATGTACTGACACAGTAAGACAGGGAAGGCAGACTGTCGTGTAAGACTGTACTGACACAGTAAGACAGGGAAGTCAGACTGTCATGTAGACTGTACTGACACAGTAAGACAGGGAAGGCAGACTGTCATGTAAGACTGTACTGACACAGTAAGACAGGGGAAGGCAGACTACCATGTAGACTGTACTGACACAGTAAGACAGGGAAGGCAGACTGTCATGTAAGACTGTACTGACACAGTAAGACAGGGGAAGTCAGACTGTCATGTAAGACTGTACTGACACAGTAAGACAGGGGAAGGCAGACTACCATGTAAGACTGTACTGACACAGTAAGACAGGGGAAGGCAGACTGCCATGTAAGACTGTACTGACACAGTAAGACAGGGAAGGTAGACTGTTATGTAAGACTGTACTCACACAGTAAGACAGGGAAGGCAGACTACCATGTAAGACTGTACTGACACAGTAAGACAGGGAAATCAGACTGCCATGTAAGACTGTACTGACACAGTAAGACAGGGGAAGGTAGACTGTCATGTAAGACTGTACTGACACAGTAAGACAGGGGAAGGCAGACTACCATGTAAGACTGTACTGACACAGTAAGACAGGGGAAGGCAGACTGTCATGTATACTGTACTGACACAGTAAGACAGAGGAAGGCAGACTGTCATGTAAGACTGTACTGACACAGTAAGACAGGGGAAGGCAGACTGTCATGTAAGAATGTACTGACACAGTAAGACAGAGGAAGGCAGACTGTCATGTAAGACTGTACTGACACAGTAAGACAGGGGAAGGCAGACTGCCATGTAAGACTGTACTGACACAGTAAGACAGGGGAAGGTAGACTGTTATGTAAGACTGTACTCACACAGTAAGACAGAGGAAGGCAGACTACCATGTAAGACTGTACTGACACAGTAAGACAGGGGAAATCAGACTGCCATGTAAGACTGTACTGACACAGTAAGACAGGGGAAGGTAGACTGTCATGTAAGACTGTACTGACACAGTAAGACAGGGGAAGGCAGACTGCCATAAAAGACTGTACTGACACAGTAAGAAAGGGGAAGGCAGACTGCCATGTAAGACTGTACTGACACAGTAAGACAGAGGAAGGCAGACTGTCATGTAAGACTGTACTGACACAGTAAGACAGAGGAAGGCAGACTGTCATGTAAGACTGTACTGACACAGTAAGACAGGGGAAGGCAGATTACCATGTAAGACTGTACTGACACAGTAAGACAGGGGAAGGCAGACTGTCATGTAAGACTGTACTGACACAGTAAGACAGAGGAAGGCAGACTGTCATGTAAGACTGTACTGACACAGTAAGACAGGGAGGGGAAGGCAGACTGTCATGTAAGAATGTACTGACACAGTAAGACAGGGGAAGGCAGACTGTCGTGTAAGACTGTACTGACACAATAAGACAGGGGAAGGTAGACTGTCATGTAAGACTGTACTGACACAGTAAGACAGGGAAGGCAGACTACCATGTAAGACTGTACTGACACAGTAAGACAGGAAGGCAGACTGTCATGTATACTGTACTGACACAGTAAGACAGAGGAAGGCAGACTGTCATGAAGACTGTACTGACACAGTAAGACAGGGAAGGCAGACTGTCATGTAAGAATGTACTGACACAGTAAGACAAGGGAAGGCAGACTGTCGTGTAAGACTGTACTGACACAGTAAGACAGGGAAGGCAGACTGTCATGTAAGACTGTACTGACACAGTAAGACAGGGAAGGCAGACTGTCATGTAAGACTGTACTGACACAGTAAGACAAGGAAGGCAGACTGTCATGTAAGACTGTACTGACACAGTCAGACGGGGGAAGGTAGACTACCATGTAAGACTACTGACACAGTCAGACAGGGGAAGGTAGACTACCATGTAAGACTGTACTGACACAGTAAGACAGGGGAAGGCAGACTGCCATGTAAGACTGTACTGACATAGTAAGACAGGGGAAGGCAGACTGTCATGTAAGACTGTACTGACACAGTAAGACAGGGGAAGGCAGACTGTCATGTAAGAATGTACTGACACAGTAAGACAGGGGAAGGCAGACTGTCGTGTAAGACTGTACTGACACAGTAAGACAGGGGAAGTCAGACTGTCATGTAAGACTGTACTGACACAGTAAGACAGGGGAAGGCAGACTGTCATGTAAGACTGTACTGACACAGTAAGACAGGGGAAGGCAGACTACCATGTAAGACTGTACTGACACAGTAAGACAGGGGAAGGCAGACTGTCATGTAAGACTGTACTGACACAGTAAGACAGGGGAAGTCAGACTGTCATGTAAGACTGTACTGACACAGTAAGACAGGGGAAGGCAGACTACCATGTAAGACTGTACTGACACAGTAAGACAGGGGAAGGCAGACTGCCATGTAAGACTGTACTGACACAGTAAGACAGGGGAAGGTAGACTGTTATGTAAGACTCTACTCACACAGTAAGACAGGGGAAGGCAGACTACCATGTAAGACTGTACTGACACAGTAAGACAGGGGAAATCAGACTGCCATGTAAGACTGTACTGACACAGTAAGACAGGGGAAGGTAGACTGTCATGTAAGACTGTACTGACACAGTAAGACAGGGGAAGGCAGACTGCCATGTAAGACTGTACTGACACAGTAAGAAAGGGGAAGGCAGACTGCCATGTAAGACTGTACTGACACAGTAAGACAGAGGAAGGCAGACTGTCATGTAAGACTGTACTGACACAGTAAGACAGGGCAAGGCAGACTGTCATGTAAGACTGTACTGACACAGTAAGACAGGGGAAGGCAGACTACCATGTAAGACTGTACTGACACAGTAAGACAGGGGAAGGCAGACTGTCATGTAAGACTGTACTGACACAGAAAGACAGAGGAAGGCAGACTGTCATGTAAGACTGTACTGACACAGTAAGACAGGGGAAGGCAGACTGTCATGTAAGAATGTACTGACACAGTAAGACAGGGGAAGGCAGACTGTCGTGTAAGACTGTACTGACACAGTAAGACAGGGAAAGGTAGACTGTCATGTAAGACTGTACTGACACAGTAAGACAGGGGAAGGCAGACTACCATGTAAGACTGTACTGACACAGTAAGACAGGGGAAGGCAGACTGTCATGTAAGACTGTACTGACACAGTAAGACAGAGGAAGGCAGACTGTCATGTAAGACTGTACTGACACAGTAAGACAGGGGAAGGCAGACTGTCATGTAAGAATGTACTGACACAGTAAGACAGGGAAGGCAGACTGTCGTGTAAGACTGTACTGACACAGTAAGACAGGGAAGGCAGACTGTCATGTAAGACTGTACTGACACAGTAAGACAGGGGAAGGCAGACTGTCATGTAAGACTGTACTGACACAGTAAGACAGGGGAAGGCAGACTGTCATGTAAGACTGTACTGACACAATAAGACAGGGGAAGGCAGACTGTCATGTAAGACTGTACTGACACAGTAAGACAGGGGAAGGCAGACTACCATGTAAGACTGTACTGTCACAGTAAGACAGGGGAAGGCAGACTGTCATGTAAGACTGTACTGACACAGTAAGACAGGGGAAGGCAGACTGTCATGTAAGACAGTACTGACACAGTAAGACAGGGAAAGGTAGACTGTCATGTAAGACTGTACTGACACAGTAAGACAGGGGAAGGCAGACTACCATGTAAGACTGTACTGACACAGTAAGACAGGGGAAGGCAGACTGTCATGTAAGACTGTACTGACACAGTAAGACAGAGGAAGGCAGACTGTCATGTAAGACTGTACTGACACAGTAAGACAGGGAAGGCAGACTGTCATGTAAGAATGTACTGACACAGTAAGACAGGGGAAGGCAGACTGTCGTGTAAGACTGTACTGACACAGTAAGACAGGGGAAGGCAGACTGTCATGTAAGACTGTACTGACACAGTAAGACAGGGGAAGGCAGACTGTCATGTAAGACTGTACTGACACAGTAAGACAGGGGAAGGCAGACTGTCATGTAAGACTGTACTGACACAGTAAGACAGGGGAAGGCAGACTGTCATGTAAGACTGTACTGACACAGTAAGACAGGGGAAGGCAGACTACCATGTAAGACTGTACTGTCACAGTAAGACAGGGGAAGGCAGACTGTCATGTAAGACTGTACTGACACAGTAAGACAGGGGAAGGCAGACTGTCATGTAAGACAGTACTGACACAGTAAGACAGGGGAAGGCAGACTGTCATGTAAGACTGTACTGACACAGTAAGACAGGGGAAGGCAGACTGTCATGTAAGACTGTACTGACTCAGTAAGACAGGGGAAGGTAGACTGCCATGTAAGACTGTTCTGACACAATAAGACAGGGGAAGGCAGACTACCATGTAAGACTGTACTGACACAGTAAGACAGGGAAAGGTAGACTGTTATGTAAGACTGTTCTGACACAGTAAGACAGGTGAAGGTAGACTGTCATGTAAGACTACTGACACAGTCAGACGGGGGAAGGTAGACTACCATGTAAGACTACTGACACAGTCAGCCAGGGGAAGGTAGACTACCATGTAAGACTACTGACACAGTCAGACAGGGGAAGGTAGACTGTCATGTAAGACTACTGACACAGTCAGACAGGGGAAGGTAGACTGTCAGGTAAGACTACTGACACAGTCAGACAGGGGAAGGTAGACTACCGTGTAAGACTGTACTGACACAGTCAGAAGACTTTAGTGAACGTAAGATACCTCTCGTAGTATTAGTGAAGAAGTGGCTACTCAACACCTGTCGTCTTGAATGTTCCTGACAGGTATTTTATCTTGTAGTGTATCCTGATAAGTGTTTCATCCCTCAGCAGGTGTTCGCTGGCAGGTGTTCGCTGGCAGGTGTTCGCTGGCAGGTGTTCGCTGGCAGGTGTTCGCTGGCAGGTGTTTCATCTTAGTTTGTCTTCACGAGGTTATTGGAAGTGTTGTGTTGACTCGCCTGGAATATTAAAGAAACTGGGACCTCTCACATGGTCCGGGACCTCTCACATGGTCCGGGACCTCTCACATGGTCCGGGACCTCTCACATGGTCCGGGACCTTTCACATGGTCCGGGACCTCTCACATGGTCCGGGACCTCTCACATGGTCCGGGACCTCTCACATGGTCCGGGACATCTCACATGGTCCGGGACCTTTCACATGGTCCGGGACCTTTCATATGATGATAAATCATATGAGAGGTCTCGGACCATGACGGTGTCCTGGATGAAGGACCAAGTTGAATGACGGATGTTAATGAGACAGAGACAACTAATAACTACAGAGGTCATGAGTGAGATATATATATATATATATATATATATATATATATATATATATATATATATATTTATCATGTGTTATATATATATATATATATATATATATATATATATATATATATATATATATATATATATATATATATATATATATATATATACATACATACATATATCGTGCCAAATAGGTAAAACTGGTCAATTAGCAAGAACTCCTTTAAAATTAATTCCTTTCTAAAATTTTCTCTTATACGTTTAAAAATATATTTTTTTCATTTATGTTAATGTAAAAATTAATAATTTTGTACCAAAATAACCTTAGAAAACTTACATAACCTTATTATGACAAGCGCAATTTAATTTAGCCCAATCCAACTAAATATATTTTAGATAAGTTTATAATAATTTAATAATAAACAAACACAATGAAATATATTTTTTTCGTCAGGTTCAGGATGATTTTTGCCAAATTATTGCATAAACACAATTTTCGCTTGCCTTATATATTTTAAAATGTATATATACAGGTATGGAAACATTATGTGTATATTTTGTAAGAAAAATTGCTATTGGAGGTGATGGTGAAGTTTGTATATTAAGTCTTGAAGACAACGATGAGATTAAGAGGAGTTAGTGGTGGTGCTAAGTTATAATGTGATAATTTTGCCTCTAGTGGTTGACAGAGGTAACTTGTGTGTGAACATTAGTCATGACCAACTTCTAAAAGTAGCCCCCTACCACCTATGACGGTGCCTTTAACTACTGCACTGCTACCAGGTGTCCCAAAACTGCTTCACCAGCCTTAACAAGGTTGCAGGGATCGAATCACAGCTGCTGGCCCCGCCTCTTCACTGGCCGCTACTGGGTCACTCTCCCTGCGCCATGAGCTTTATCATACCTCTTCTTAAAGCTATGAATGGATCCTGCCTCCACTACATCGCTTCCCAAACTATTCCACTTTCTGACCACTCTGTGACTGAAGAAATACTTCCTAACATCCCTGTGATTCGTCTGAGTCTTCAACTTCCAGCTGTGACCCCTTGTTGCTGTGTCCCATCTCTGGAACATTCTGTCTCTGTCCACCTTTTTCAATTCCTCTCAGTATTTTATATGTCGTTATCATGTTCCCCCTATCTCTCCTGTCCTCCAGTGTCGTCAGGTCGATTTCCCTTAACCTCTCCTCGACATACCCCTTAGCTCCGGGACTAGTCTTGTTGCAAACCTTTGCACTTTCTCTAGTTTCTTTACGTGCTTGGCTAGGTGTGGGTTCCAAACTGGTGCTGCATTCTCCAATATGGGCCTAACGTACACAGTGTACAGGGTCCTGAATGATTCTTTATTAAGATATCGGAATGCTGTTCTTAGGTTTGCTAGGCGCCCGTATGCTGCAGCAGTTATTTGGTTGATGTGCGCCTCAAGAGATGTGCCTGGTGTTATACTCACCCCAAGATCTTTTTCCTTGAGTGAGGTTTGTAGTCCCTGGCCCCCTAGACTGTACTCCGTCTGCGGTCTTCTTTGCCCTTCCCCAATCTTCATAACTTTGCACTTGGTGGGGTTGAACTCCAGGAGCCAATTGGTGGACCAGGCTTGCAGCCAGTCCAGATCCCTTTGTAGTTCTGCCTGGTCCTCGTCCGATTGAATTCTTCTCATCAACTTCACATCATCTGCAAACAGGGACACTTCGGAGTCTATTCCTTCCGTCATGTCGTTCACAAATACCAGAAACAGCACCGGTCCTAGGACTGACCCCTGTGAAACCCCACTCGTCACAGGCCCCCACTCTGACACCTCGCCACGTACCATGATTCGCTGCTGTCTTCCTGACAGGTATTCCCTGATCCACTGGAGTGCCTTCCTTGTTATCCCTGCTTGCTCCTCCAGCTTTTGCACTAATCTCTTGTGTGGAACTGTGTCAAACGCCTTCTTACAGTCCAAGAAAATGCAATCTACCCACCCCTCTCTCTTGTCTTACTGCTGTCACCCTGTCATAGAACTCCAATAGGTTTGTGACACAGGATTTCCCGTCCCTGAAACCGTGTTGGCCGTCGTTGATAAGCTCATTCCTTTCTAGGTGCTCCACCACTCTTCTCCTGATAATCTTCTCCATGAATTTGCATACTATACATGTCAGTGACACTGGTCTGTAGTTTAGTGCTACAGAATGGATATAGATTCGTTGGAGAACATACAGAGAAGAATGACTAAAATGATTTACAGTATAAGAAATCTCCCGTATGAAGACAGACTTAGAGCGTTGAATCTCCACTCTCTGGAGAGACGTAGAATGAGGGGAGATATCATCGAGGTGTACAAGTGGATGATGGGCATAAACAAAGGAGATATTAATAAAATACTGAGGATATCGAACCAAGTAAAAACCAGAAATAACAGATTTAAATTGGATAAATTTAGATTTAGAAAGGACATAGGCAAGTACTGGTTTTCGAACAGAGTTATAGATGCGTGGAACAATCTTCCGAGTAGGGTGATAGAGGCTAGGACCTTGGGTGGCTTTAAAAAGAGATTGGACAAATATATGAGTGGGAGGGGCTGGGTTTGATTAGTGTCGTGAGTACAGGAGTAAATTCTTAGGTAGTGGTGGTTTTCATAAGGACCTGCCTTGTATGGGCCAGTAGGCCTTCTGCAGTGTTCCTCCATTCTTATGTTCTTACGTCTGTCTCTTTTTTTAAAAATTGGGACTACATTTGCTGTCTTCCATACCTCAGGTAATCTCCCTGTTTCGATAGATGTGTTGAATACTGTTGTTAGAGGTACACATAGCGCATGTGTGTGTGTGTGTGTACTCACTTAATTGTACTCACCTAATTGTGGTTGCAGGGGTCGAGACTCAGCTCCTGGTCCCGCCTCTGCGCTGCCCGCTACTGGGTATCTGCTCTCCCTGCTCCATGAGCTTTATCATACCTCGTCTTAAAACTGTTTATGGTTCCTGCATCCACTATGTCTTTCTCTAGACTATTCCACTTCCTGACTACTCTGTGGCTGAAGAAATGCTTCCTAACATCCCTTTGACTCATCTGAGTCTTCAGCTTCCAGTTGTGTCCCCTTGTTTCTGTGTTCCCTCTCTGGAACATTCTGTCACTGTCTACCTTGTCGATTCCCCGCAGTATTTTGTATGTCGTTATCATGTCTCCTCTGACCCTTCTTCCCTCCAGTGTTGTTAGTCCTATTT
>WNWK01014363.1:0-51562 GCA_009830355.1 Cherax destructor | reverse complement strand
TTTGTTATAGAGGTGGTGGTTTTTTAAGGAAGTTATTGATGCATTTATTAGTATCTGGATATGTTTCTAACTCATTATTCTAGTCAACGTTAATCATCGCTGTTATAAAGTTATTAACAGCTGACTCGTTATGTAGTCTGAAGGTAACTTTTGAAATATCTTGGGGCAAATTACCTAGGTTGGTTATGAGAAAGGTAGGGTAGTGGTCAGTGGTGTTGTCTGTGATTATTCCTGATTTTAGAGGGGATATAGTGTTAGTCCAGATGTGGTCTAATAATGAGATACTAGTCTCAGAGATTCTTGTAGGTTTTGATATTGTTGGCAGTAACAAGCAGTTGCTCATACATTGCTATAACACTATTAAGCTCCACTATAAAAGCTCCATTATATAACTCCATCTATAAAGCTCCATTATAAAGCTCCACTAAAGCACTATAAACCTCCACAATAAAGCCCTATTATATATAGCTCATCTATAAATTTCCATTATAAACCTCCACTATAAAGTTATTCCTATAAAGCTTTATTAAAGTTCCATAAAACTCTACTCTAAAACTCCACTGTGAAGCTCCACTTTAAAGCTATGGACTATCCACAGAGGATTATATATAATTTGCTGTTATTACCCTTCAAACAAAATAATTGACTAATAATTGACTGATAATTAACTGTGATAATTGGCTAATAAATAACTGTGATAATTGTCTGTAATAATTGACTAATAATTGAATTATTACCCATAATAATTGATTGTAATAATTGACTGTGATAATTGACTGTAATCACTGATTGTGATTATTGTAATAATTGACTGATAATTGATTATAATAATTGATTGTGATAATTAACTATGATAATTGACTGATAATTGCCTGTAATAATTGAATGTGATAATTGACTAATAATTGACCATAATTGGCTGCAATAATTAACTGTTAATTGACTGTGATAATTGATTGTAATAATTGACTGGGATAATTGTAATAATTGACTGATAATTGATTGTGATAATTGACTGTAAACTAATAATTTACTGATAATTGATTGTGATAATTAACTAATAATTGATTGTAATATTTGACTGTAATAATTGATTAATAATTGACTGTATTAATTGACTAATTGACTGTGATAATTAACTAATTGACTGTGATAATTAACTGTAATTCACTGTCGTAATTGACTGTATTAATTGAATGTGATAATTAATTGTGATAATTGACTGTAATTTGTGATAATTAACTGTAATTGACTGTGATAATTAACTGTAATTAACTGTGATAATTAACTGTAATTGACTGTGATAATTAACTGTAATTGACTGTGATAATTAACTGTAATTGACTGTGATAATTAAATAATTGACTGATAATTGACTATTAATTGAATGTGTAATTGACTGTAATTGACTGTGATAATTAACTGTAATTGACTGTGATAATTAACTGTAATTGACTGTGATAACTGTAATTGACTGTGATAATTAACTGTAATTGACTGTGACAACTGTAATTGACTGTGATAATTAACTGTATTTTTTTTTTTCAACAAGTCAGCCGTCTCCCACCGAGGCAGGGTGACCCAAAAGAAGAAAATCCCCAAAAGAAAATACTTTCATCATCATTCAACACTTTCACCACACTCATACATAATCACTGTCTTTGCAGAGGAGCTCAGATACGACAGCTGAGAATTGTCCCTCCCAGCTGTCACTATCTCAGACCCCTCCTTTAAAGTGCAGGCATTGTACTTCCCATTTCCAGGACTCAAGTCCAACTAAATCAATTAACTGGTTTCCCTGAATCCCTTCACAAAATGTTACCCTGTTCACACTCCAACAGATCGTCATGTCCCAAAAACCATTCGTCTCCATTCACTCCTATCTAACAAGCTCACACATGCTTGCTGGAAGTCCAAGCCCCTCGCCCACAAAACCTCCTTTACCCCTTCCCTCCAACCTTTTCTAGGACGACCCCTACCCCGCCTTCCTTCCCCTACAGATTTATACGCTCTCCAAGTCATTCTACTTTGATCCATTCTCTCTAAATGACCAAACCACCTCAACAACCCCTCTTCAGCCCTCTGACAAATACTTTTAGTAACTCCACACCTTCTCCTAATTTCCACATTCCGAATTTTCTGCATAATATTTACACCACACATTGCCCTTAGACAGGACATCTCCACTGCCTCCAGCCTCCTCCTCGCTGCAGCATTTCCAACCCATGCTTCACACCCATATAAGAGTGTTGGTGCCACTATACTTCCGTACATTCCCTTCTTTGATTCCATGGATAACGTTTTTTGTCTCCACAGATACCTCAACGCACCACTCACCTTTTTTCCTTCATCAATTCTATGGTTAACCTCATCCTTCATAAACCCATCCGCTGACACGTCAACTCCCAAATATCTGAAAACATTTACTTCTTCCATAATCCCTCTCTCCAATGTGATATCCAATTTTTCTTTATTTAAATCGTTTGATACCCTCATCACCTTACTCTTATCTATGTTCACTTTTAACTTTCTACCTTTACACACTCTCCCAAACTCGTCCACTAACCTTTGCAACTTTTCTTTAGAATCTCCCATAAGTACAGTATCATCAGCAAAAAGTAACTGTGTCAACTCCCATTTTGCATTTAATTCTCCATAATTTAATCCCACCCTCTCCCCAACACCCTAGCATTTACTTCTTTTACAACCCCATCTATAAATATATTAAACAACCATGGTGACATTACACATCCCTGTCTAAGACCTACTTTTACCGGGAAGTAATCTCCCTCTCCCACACACCCTAACCTGAGCCTCACTATCCTCATAAAAACTCTTTACAGCCTTCAGTAACTTACTACCTATTCCATACACTTGCAACATTTGCCACATTGTTCCCTATCCACTCTATCATATGCCTTTTCTAAATCCATAAATGCAATAAAAACTTCTCTACCTTTATCTAAATACTGTTCACATATATGCTTCACTGTAAACACTTGATCTACACATCCCCTACCCACTCTAAAGCCTCTTTGCTCATCTGCAATCCTACTCTCTGTCTTACCTCTAATTCTTTCAATAATAACCCTGCCATACACTTTACCTGGTATACTCAGTAAACTTATTCCCCTATAATTTGTACACTCTCTTTTATCCCCCTTCCCTTTATATATAGGAACTATACATGCTCTCTGCCAATCTCTAGGTACCTTCCCCTCTTTCATACATTTATTAAACAAAAATACCAACCACTCCAGCACTATATCCCCCTGCTTTTAACATTTCTGTCATGATTCCGTCAATTCCAGCTGCTTTACCCCTTTCATTCTACGTAATGCCTCACGCACCTCCCCCACACTCACATCCTGCTCTTCTTCACTCCTAAACGATGTTGTACCTCCCTGGCCAGTACATGAAATTACCGCATCCCTTTTTTCATCGACATTTAAAAGTTCCTCAAAATATTCCCGTTATCTACCCAATACCTCCAGCTCCCCATCTACTACCTCCCCTACTCTGTTTTTAACTGACAAATCCATTCGTTCCCTAGGCTTTCTTACCTTGTTTATCTCACTCCAAAAAATTTTCTTGTTTTCAGCAAAATTTTTTGACAGAGCCTCTCCCATTCTTTCATCTGCTCTTCTTTTGCACTCTCTCACCACTCTTCACCTTTCTTTTACTCTCCATATACTCTGCTCTTCTATTAACACTTCTGTTTTATAAAAACCTCTCATAAGCTACCTTTTTCTCTTTTATCACACCCTTTACTTCTTCATTCCACCACTCACTCCTCTTTCCTCCTGCTCCCACCCTCCTATAGCCACAAACTTCTGCCCCACATTCTAATACTGCATTTTTAAAACTATCCCAACTCTATTCAACTTCCCCACTACTCATACCTGCACTAGCCCACCTTTCTGCCAATAGTTGCTTATATCTCACCCTAACTTCCTCCTCCCTTAGTTTATACACTTTTACCTCTCTCTTACTTGCTGTTGCCAGTTTCTTTTTGTCCCATCTACCTTTTACTCTAACTGTAGCTACAAGCAAATAAAGATCTGATATATCCGTTGCCCCTCTATAAACATGTACATCCTGAAGCCTACCCATCAACCTTTTATCCACCAATACATAATCCAACAAACTACTTTCCTTACGTGCTATATCATACCTTGTATATTTATTTATCCTCTTTTTCATAAAATATGTATTACTTATTACCAAACCTCTTTCTACACATAGCTCAATTAATGGTTCCCCATTTACATTTACTCCTGGCACCCCAAATTTACCTACTACTCCCTCCACAATATTTTTACCCACTTTAGCATTAAGATCCCCAACCACAATTACTCTCTCACTTGGTTCAAAACTCCCCACACACTCACTCAACATTTCCCAAAATCTCTCTCTCTCTCCTCTACACTTCTCTCTTCTCCAGGTGCATAAACACTTACTGTAACCCACTTTTCACATCCAACCTTTATTTTACTCCACATAATCCTTGAATTTATACATTTATATTCATTCTTTACCTGCCATAACTGATTATTCAACATTATTTCCACTCCTTCTTTAGCTCTAACTCTATTTGAAACCCCTGACCTAATCCCATTTATTTCTCCCCACTGAAACTCTCCTACCCCCTTCAGCTTTGTTTCACTTAAAGCCAGGACATCCAGCTTCTTTTCATTCATAACATCTACAATCATCTCTTTCTTATCATTCGCACAACATCCACGCACATTCAAACATCCCACTTTGATGGTTTTCTTCTTTTTCTTTTTAGTAAGCTATACAGGAAAAGGGGTTACTAGCCCATTGTTCCCGGCATTTTAGTTGACTTTTACAACACTCATGGCTTACGGAGGAAAGATTTTTATTCCACTTCCCCATGGATATGAAAGGAAAAGCAATAAGAACAAGAACTATTAAGATAAAATCATAGAAAACTCAGATGAGTGTGTATACATAAACGTGTACATGTTTGCGTAGCGTGACCTAAGTGTAAGTAGAAGTAGCAAGACGTACCTGAAATCTTGCATGTTTATGAGACAGAAAAAAGACACCAGCAATCCTACCATCATGTAAAACAGTTTCAGGTTTCTGTTTCACAGTCACCTGGCAGGATGGTAATTGACTGTGATAATTAACTGTAATTCACTGTGATAATTAACTGTAATTCACTGTGATAATTGACTGTAATAATTGACTGTGATAATTGACTGTTAATGTACAAAGAGGTGAAGTAACACATTGTGTGTTTGCAGGTGGTTGGGTTGTTTAAGGGTTGTTTGCTGTGGTTGCAGGGTGACCAACCCACCACACAACCACTGCTGGATCACCGTGGTAACCTTCTCTTGTGGAACGGTGATGTGTTAGCTGGACCGCAGGTACTGTATTATTAACCTTGTATTACAGTCACTGTAGCAGGACTGGAGGTACTATATTATTAACCTTGTATTACAGTCATTGTAGCAGGCTCTCAGTTACTGTATTATTAACTTTGTATTACAGTCACTGTAGCAGGCTCTCAGGTACTGTATTATGAACCTTGTATTACAGTCACTGTAGCAGGCTCTCAGGTACTGTATTATTAACCTTGTATTACAGTCACTGTAGCAGGCTCTCAGGTACTGTATTATGAACCTTGTATTACAGTCACTGTAACAGGCTCTCAGGTACTGTATTATTAACCTTGTATTACAGTCACTGTAGCAGGCTCTCAGGTACTGTATTATTAACCTTGTATTACAGTCACTGTAGTAGGACTGGAGGTACTATATTATTAACCTTGTATTACAGTCATTGTAGCAGGCTCTCAGGTACTGTATTATGAACCTTCTATTACAGTCACTGTAGCAGGCTCTCAGGTACTGCATTATTAACCTTGTATTACAGTCACTGTAGCAGGCTCTCAGGTACTGTATTATGAACCTTGTATTACAGTCACTGTAGCAGGCTCTCAGGTACTGTATTATTAACCTTGTATTACAAGTTCTTCATTTAGCAGTTCGAGCTTTTGTATAATTGCATCATTCATACTTTTTTTCATCCTAAACCCAAACTGGCAGAGATTGTGAGATATTAGGTAGGAGTAAACTCACTTATGTATTATTTTTTTTAAGATTTTAGATAGTAGGGGCAAGTTTGATATAGGTCTATAGTTATTCACTTCAGTTGGATTGCCTCCTTTGAGGATTGAGGTAACCCTTGCTATCTTGAGTATAGATGGGAAACTTGAAGATTTAACTGATTTATTAAACATAGTTGCAGTAATGGGCGACAGCGCATGAGCTGCTTTTTTTTTTTGTAAAAAGTGGTAGCAAGTTATTTAGGTTTCCTCTCTTGTTTTTTAATGACTTTATGATGAGAGAGACTTCAGTAGGATTAGTAGGAGCTAGGTATAGTGTATTTGGGTAATTTCCAGTAAGGTTGTATTTTGCCTGAGTATTTGATGTTGGGATTTTGCTTACTAGTTCTGATCCTATAGTAGAGAAGACATTTAACCCTTTGACTGTCGGAGACCCCTTTTTGAAACTGTCATTCTATGTCGGGAAATATTCGAAAAAAAAAAAAATTTTCTTATCAAAATGTTAAGATTATTTTTCTGATTGTTTTTATCCTAAAAACAGATTTTTGCCATCAATACGTACCGAGATATGGAGGTGTAAAGTTGGCAGAAAATGAGCCGTGTATGGCAACAGTGGCGAATGCCACTCACTCGATAAATATTTGTTTACTTCCATTCGTAGATTTCTTGTTTCTTTCACTATTTTCTTATTTTACATAACTTATGTGGCCTGTGAGACCAAGGTAAGGTGCAATGTATATATATATATATACATTCGTTGTATGCAACACAATAATAGCATAAACATTAGTATCTTTATATTGTTTACAAAACTTGTTTACACAAACCAACAATACAAAAAAATCTTTATTACTATTGTTCTATAATATATACATATACAGTGGACCCTCGGTTAACAAAATTAATCCGGTCCAGGAGCTATTACTTAATCTGAATCTTTCGTAATCTGAAACCTTATTTCCCATAAGAAATAATGTAAATACAATTAATTCGTTCCACAAAAAAATCATCACTCAAAAAAAAAAACAATAACATTTACTTACCTTTATTGAAGAGTTGCAGGCATCTGGAAGGTAGAGTTGCTGACAAAGGCAGGGTGTTAATGGTTGGAAGGGGAATCCCCCTCCAAAAGGACTTCAGGTAACAAGTCCCTCTCTGGGGTTACTTCCCTTCTTTTTCTTTTAATGCATGCCTGCTACACTCCTGCATGCCTGCTACACCTGCATGCCTGCTACACTCCCTGCATGCCTGCTACACTCCCTGCATGCCTGCTACACTCCCTGCATGCCTGCTACACTCCCTGCATGCCTGCTACACTCCCTGCATGCCTGCTACACTCCTGCATGACGCTACACTCCCTGCATGCCTGCTACACTCCCTGCATGCCTGCTACACTCCCTGCATGCCTGCTACACTCCCTGCATGCCTGCTACACTCCCTGCATGCCTGCTACACTCCCTGCATGCCTGCTACACTCCCTGCATGCCTGCTACACTCCCTGCATGCCTGCTACACTCCCTGCATGCCTGCTACACTCCCTGCATGCCTGCTACACTCCCTGCATGCCTGCTACACTCCCTGCATGCCTGCTACACTCCCTGCATGCCTGCTACACTCCCTGCATGCCTGCTACACTCCCTGCATGCCTGCTACACTCCCTGCATGCCTGCTACACTCCCTGCATGCCTGCTACACTCCCTGCATGAATGCTACACTCCCTGCATGAAAGCTACCACTGGGGTGCCACTAGGAAGCTTCTTTGGACCCATGGTGACTTATTTCACAGTGACAATCACTAAACCACCAAAAAAGACACCAAATATATTGTGAATCTTTGAAAGAGCGCGCTAGGTAATGTTCTCTCAATTGTAAACAACGCTTCACTGGCGTCCTGCACTTGCGCAGAGCAGGCGGACACGTCTAATACCTTTCGGTAACCGAGGAATTTTTCGCTAACCGATTACGAAAAAAGCTTTCGGTTTCCGAAGCTTTCGTTAACAGGACCTTTCGTTAACCGAGGGTCCACTGTATACAAATGTACAGTCACTGGACATGTTCATAGACGTTCTGCAGCTTGTGGAACTCTTTGAAACATGGTTCTATGCACAGTGGTGTTTTACATTCCTCACACATAAAACGAGTGTCTCTGCATTTTTGTGGGCGTTTTTTTGTATATGCACAGACAAAACATCTCTTGTAAGCAGTTTTCCTCAAAGTAGTAGCAGGCAGTTGTGTTAGGTAGTTATCCTAGGTTGATGGTCGTCTGGGTCGTCATTCCTTCCTTCCTTCATTCCTTCATTCCTTCCTTCCTTCCTACCTCCTTCCTTCCTTCCTTCCTTCCTTCCGTCCTTCCTTCCTACCTACCTACCTACCTTCCTTCCTTCCTTCCTTACTACCTTTCATCTCGTCCTTCCTTCCTTTCTTTCTTCTGGTTTCTATATATACACAGTCACTGGACACGTGCCTAGAACTTCTATAAGCTTCTGGAAGCTGGTTGTTGTGTCTGGGTCATCATTCCGACCTTCCTTCCTTCCTACATTCCTTCTAACCTTCCTTCTTACATTCCTTCCTTCCTTTCATCTCGTCCTTCCTTTCTTCTGGTTTCTATATATACGCATATATAATCACTGGACACTTCATAGAATTGCTATTAGCTTCTGGAAGCTGGTTGTTGTTTCTGGGCCGTCATTCCTTCCTTCCTCTCTTCCTACCTTCCTTCCTGCCTTCATTCCTGCCTTCCTTCCTGCCTTCCTTCCTTCCTACCTTCCTTCCTACATACCTTCCTTCCAACCTTCCTTCCTACATGCCTTCCTTCCTACATGCTTTCCTTCCTACATTCCTTCCTTCCTACATTCCTACCTACCTACCTTCCTTCCTTTCATACTGTCCTTCCTTCTTTTCATCTCCTTCCTTCCTTCCTTCTGGTTTCTATATATATATGCATATATAGTCACTGGACACTTCATAGAACTGATAATAGCTTCTGGAAGCTGGTTGTTCTGAGTGTGTGGACTTATAAATATGCTGAGTCAGGGTGCGGCTGCTGTCAAAATGACATATTATACCATCACACCACCCTCACTGCTTTGTCAACACCCATGGGGGTCCCATGCTCTGCTTCCTCACAGTCCTTCCTACCTACTTACATACCTACTTACATACCTACTTACCTACTTGCTTACCTACTTACTTACCTACTTGCCTACCTACTTACTTACCTACTTGCCTACCTACTTACTTGCCTACCTACTTACCTACCAACCTATTGCTATTGTTCTATGATATATATACACATATATAATGACACTACACTTTCCATCAACTTCACTTAGCGCTTGAAGCTGTGTGTGTGGACATCTAAATTTGCTGAGTCATGGTAAGGTAGCTGTCAAAATGACATATTATACCATTACTCACCACCCCCACTGCTGTCAACCTGTCAACACAAAAGGGGACCCATGTCTTCTTCCCCACAACCTCCTTCCTAGCTTCCTTTCTTCCTTCATTCCTTTCTTCCTTTCTTACTTATTTCCTTCCTTCCTCTCATCTCTTCCTTCCTTCCTCTCATCTCTTCCTTCCTTCCTCTCATCTCTTCCTTCCTTCCTCTCATCTCTTCCTTCCTTCCTCTCATCTCTTCCTTCCTTCCTCTCATCTCTTCCTTCCTTCCTTTCATCTCTTCCTTCCTGCCTTCCTTTCTTCCTTCCTTTTTTTCTTCCTTTCTTACTTCTTTTGTTCCTTCCTTCCTCTCAGCTCTCCTTCCTTTCTTTCTTACTTCTTTTGTTCCTTCCTTCCTCTCATCTCTCCTTCCTTTCTTTCTTTCTTCTTTCCTTCCTTCCTTTCCTCCTTCCTTTTTCTTTCCTTCCTTCCTCTCATCTCTTCTTTCCTTCCTTCCTTTCATCTCTTCTTTCCTTCCTTCCTTTCATCTCTTCTTTCCTTCCTTCCTTTCATCTCTTCTTTCCTTCCTTCCTTTCATCTCTTCTTTCCTTCCTTCCTCTCATCTCTTCCTTCCTTCCTTACTTTCTTTCTTTCTTCCTTCTTTCTTCTGGTATCCTGGGCATTTCTTTCGGTCACAAAACTCCTCAAAACTATGAAATTCACCTTCAGAGACACTTCCATCTGTGTTAGAGCTATCACTGAGGAAGAGAAGAGTCCCAGATTCGCCGGGGAGTCAGATATTCTTACCGCTAGGGATGCTGAACATGGACTACTGAAATGGCTTTCCCACAATGCACCACTGGCTGCCCGATTTTTTTTATACTGCGCACACTGACCACAAAGACCCATTCTCTCACATGTGGGCCTACCAGCTTTCTCCCACTTGATTTGAGGCCGCTAGAATTTAGGCGTATAAATACATCCGAAACATTGGCTCGTAAGACGTATATATATGACCGAAACAGTCAAAGGGTTAAGTTTGTTGGCAGTGTCTGTAGGCTGGATGTGTGGTTCATCTGGTTTAGTTAAGTTTATATCTGTTTCTGGACAGTTTCCTAGAGCCCAAGATTTCAGTGAGGGTTTTCCAGGTCTTTGTCATATCCCCTTTTATTTCATAAAATCTACTTGGAATGGGGGGTTCAATAACTTTGGTCATAGGGCACGTGAATATGCCAATTGTTCCAAGAATACATTCCTTATTACCTTACGCAAGTGTTGAAAATTTGAAGCTGATTGGATGAGGCATTCTCGAGTTATGAGTGAAACAAAACTGAAAACTGAAGGAAGAAAAAACGAAAAAGGTCAGGCAACCTCTTAAAGGTCTCCCTTTGGGGATACCTAATAATTGATGTCAACCACCTAAGTAAAGTAAAGGTTTATTTCTTTGTAAAGGTTACAATGTGTAATTACAATTTTGGTTTGCTAAGTACAAAGAAAGCCACTATCATGCCAGGGCATTTCGGGCAGATGAGTCCTAATACATAGAAACAACTTAAAACTAGACAGATAATAGTACACAGTAACTACTTAAAACTAGACAAGATAGTAGTGGTTAACTGTGTTACAATTTGATTTAATCTTAATACTAATGCGAGGTAGTCAAGGTGGACGTTTTTAAGAATAATAATTCTGAAGTTGCACATAATAAAAACAATATTACAAGTAATGGTTCAGGTAGTAATATTTCATGGGTTGGCAGAAGTTAAAAGCCTAGAGGTCACATAATAAAACTAATTAACAGATGTTTTGATTGATTTGGTTAAAATTGAGAGATAAGATGAATTTTTAGCAAAGTCCTAAATTTATAAGTAGTCAGGGGATCCCTGACCGGTTCCGGTAACGAGTTCCAGATCTTTGGGCCCTTTATGTGCATAGTGTTCTTGCATAGTGTGAGACTGACCCGAGGGATGTTGAAGAGTGCCTTATGCCTTGTATTGTGACTGTGTCTTCTGTTGTAACTGTCAAAGAGTAGCTTAAGTGTAGGGTTTATAGTGGAATTTAATGTTCTGTATATGTAGTAGGCACAATAATATGAGTGAATGTCTCGTATATTTAGCAAGTTCAGTCTTTTGAAAAGTGGTGGGGTGTGCTGTCTAGCACAGGAGCTGGTAATCACTCACACAGCAGCTTTTTGTTGGGTTATTGAAGGTTTAAGGTGGTTGGCTGTGGTTGATCCCCAGGCACAAATACCATAGGTGAGGTAAGGATATATTAAAGAGTGGTATAGGGTAAGGAGTGATGTTTGTGGTACATAGTATCGTATCTTGGAAAGAATTCCTACTGATTTGGAAATTTTCTTGGCTATGTGTTGGATGTGGGAATGAAATTTAAGTGATTGAATGAATGATGGTGAATGTGTTTTATTCTTTAGGTCTCCCTGCCTTGATGGGTGATGGCTTTAAGGTAAAAAAATAATAATAATATAAACAAATAATAATAATAATAATAATCACATTAGTGTTATTTCTTCTGTTTGCAGATTGGGGAAGGTGTGAGTGACACACAATATATATCAGAATCTTTATCAACTAAGGAAGAAGCTGATATTATATCCTTCCTGGGTGATATAAAGGGGCCGTGGGCACTGATTTACTACCAGAAACATACCCAGAGATTATATTTTGGCAGAGATGTCTTGGGCAGACACAGTTTGCTCTGGAGACTTCCATCTGCCACCTCGCATGTCTTCTTGATAGCGTCCGTCTGCCGGCAAGATGATCGTGTGAAAGAAATTCCAGCGCTTGGCCTTTATTATATGGATTTTTCTGTTGTTAATTTGGCAGAAGAATTCACAGTTAATTTAATACCTTGGACGCATGTTACTGAAGAAACACTTTTGTCTATGGATTCTGTAATTAACATTAAGAAACACAAGATAAGTTCATGTATACAAACTAGGTTAAATATGTGTGTTCCTTCCATTGCTGTTATAGAAAATATTAAGGCTCTACCCTGCTCATTAGATGAGGAAGATGCAAAGGTACTCTATTTAGCTCTGGAAGATGATGTGGCAAACTTATTAAAAATATTAACAAACTCTATTCGTAGAAGAGTTGAGAAATGCCCACCAAAATGTCGCGATTGTACGAACTCGACCGCAAGATGTGTTCACACAAAAGTCGCGGTACTCTTCTCAGGAGGTTTGGACTCAGCGATGATAGCTCTGCTCTTGGACTCTTGTTTGCCAGAATCAGAAAGTGTTGATTTACTTAATGTGGCATTTCCACAGAAAGTTTCTCAAAATAATCGAGCCAAGAAGCTAAATACGAAGAAAGTGCCGTCCAGTGATGACGATTTACTGAGAAATTATGAGGTGCCAGACAGAATTTCAGGCAGGCAGTGCTGGCACCAGTTACAAGAGTTAAGACCACTGAGAAGGTGGAACTTTGTCGAGGTAATTATAACTATTTCTCATGTACAGTAATTATAACTTATGCATGAACCATGTTGTGGGTCCGCTTTCCATCTCATTCTCTTCAGACCCTCCAGAGGGATGTCTTGATATGGGTGAAGGGCTCTTGATCAAAGGAATTGGCACTACCCTTGGATCAAACATTCCCCAGGTGGTGTATGACACAATAACTTGGCTAGAGCAATTCACTGGATCAGTTCGTAAATAATAATAATAATAATAATAATAATAATATTTTTATTTTGATGCAAGTTACAAGTATACATAGTTATTGGTAGTTACAATTATAAAACTGTAATGCAAGGAGAGCCACTGGCATGCCATGGCATTAGGGGCAGCTTATTCTAAAGACTTATTCACTAAGTCTACCTGGAGAGAATTCCAGGGGTCAACGCCCCCGCGGCCTGGTCCGTCACCAGGCCTCCTGTTGGACCAGAGCCTGATCAACCAGGCTGTTACTGCTGGCCGCACGCAGTCCAACGTATGAACCACAGCCCGGCTGGTCAGGTACCGACTTTAGGTGCCTGTCCAGTGCCTGCTTGAAGACAGCCAGGGGTTTGTTGGTAATCCCACTGATGTATGCTGGGAGGCAGTTGAACAATTTTGGGCCCCTGACACTTATTGTGTTGTCCCTCAACGTCCCTCAACGAAATTGATTGAGTTTATTCTAGTTATATATTATTTCAAATTACAATATGATTATACATACTATTAAAAGACAATACTAGAGAAATTGGTTGAGTTTTTTCTAGTTGTATATTTTATTTCAAGTTAGAATATGTTGATGCTATACTAGTAAAATAACAATACTAGAGAAATTTATTGAGTTTCTTCTAGTTATATATTTTATTTCAAATTAACAAAATGATGATACTATACTATTTTAAATGACAATATGATATGAAACTGCAACAAGTGTTAAGGAGGATGACAATATAAAACTGAGATTATCTTAAGTAAAATAACATTGGGTTTGAAAGTTTGTTACAGTATGAGTACTATTTAGTATAGGGTGAGTAGGTGATTTTTGAGAAGAGTCTTGAATTGATTTTCCGACAAGGTTAACTTAATATTTACTGGTAATGAATTCCAGATTCTGGGGCCCTTTATGTGCATAGAATTTTTACATTGGTTAGTATGGACTCTGGGTATGTCAAATAGTGATCTGTGTCTTGTGTCGTGGTTGTGGGATCTATTAAAGTTGTTGAGGATAATTTTGAGCATAGGGTTGATATTAGCATGTAGAGTTTTATGTATGTAGAAGGCACATGAATAGGTATGAATATTTTTTACGGTGAGTAGTTTTAAAGTTTTGAATATAGGTGGAGTATGCTGTCTAGAGTTGGAATTTGTTATCATCCTGACTGCAGTCTTTTGCTGGGTTATGAGTGGTCTAAGGTGATTTAATGTTGTTGAGCCCCATGCACAGATTCCATAGGTGAGATAAGGGTAGATAAGAGAATGATATAGTGCAATAAGAGCTGGTTGTGGCACATAATAGCGTATCTTAGATAATATACCTACTGTCTTTGAGATTTTCTTGGAAATTTGTTGAATGTGTGTTTGGAATTTAAGAATATTGTCAAGGTGGATTCCTAGGAATTTTCCCTCTGTGAGTCTTGTGATGGGTGAACCATTGAGCGTTATGTTAAGTGGAACATTTGTAGCTTTATTTCCAAACTGAATGAAGTAGGTCTTGTCAGTATTGAGAGTAAGCTTATTTGTCTTCATCCATGTTGATATTTTCTGTAATTCGGCATTAACAGTGTTGGCTAGTATGACTGGATTTGGGTGAGAGAAGACATATGCTGTGTCATCTGCAAATAATATGGGTTTGAGTAGTTGTGATGCATTCGGTAGGTTGTTTATGTAAATGAGGAATAGGAGTGGCCCCAGGACACTTCCTTGAGGGACTCCGACTGTAATTTGTTGTGTGGAAGAGTTCTCTCCATTTGTGTACACGTACTGGCTTCTGTTGCTAAGGTACGACTTTAGGTAGTTGAGTGGGTGCCCCCTAATACCATAGTGCGCTAATTTTGTGAGCAATAAATCATGGTCGACTGTATCAAATGCTTTGCGTAGGTCTATGAAGATTCCCAGCGGAACTGCTTTCTTCTCAAGTGCGGTGTATATTAACTCTAACATGTGTGTTATAGCATCATTTGTGCTCTTGTTAGTCCTGAATCCAAATTGACAGGGGTTGAGTACATTGTGTGAGATGAGGTAGGAATAGATCTGTCTAATCCCACAGTATAGCTGATGATACAATTCGCAATACCATGACTGCAACAGTTCATAATTCACAACTCGAAGAGTTGTGATGAAGTTGTGTACAGTAATAGTATTGTCGGGTAAACTAAAATTTGTCCTTTATTTGTAACTTTTATTGTCATGTACAGGCGAGGCCCGCTTTACAGCAGTTCCCTTTATGGTGTTTCGCTAATGCAGTAGTTTTCAATTATACCCATTCTTCATTTATTCAGACTTCTCACAATAAATAAATTCACCACTCACTATGATCTAAGTATGAAAATATTTTAAGGTAAGTAATGTGTGTACTCAATAAACCCACTTTTTGAGGGTGGATTCCATTGTTCTATGGCTTTGAGACTTGGGTTGGTCCTGTAATTCTACACCATGAGCTCAGCTCACTCAGATAAGCTGTGAGTGGTAAATTTGGGCCTACATATGAGAGAATGGGTTTGTGTGGTAAGTGTGCACCATATATACAAAATCCTACAGTAAGCAGTGCATAATGGAAAAATACAACTGTTTTTGGTTTAAAACAGCAACTTTGCAATGTATATTACAGAAATAGAGATGATTCTGATTTGTTTCAGGATTTCAAGTAGCTTGAAATTGAGCTTTAATTTAAGTAGCAGAAATATTCAATTTTTGTCAATATTCCAGAGGACACTAATCACATCATTCATCTAATACATGTCGAACTGGTCAGTCTAATATGTGTCCACAAATACACTGACATTATATATAAAATTATTACAATAATGCAGTAGTCTGCATAACAGTAAATCTTTTTATTTTTTGTGTGAATAAAAATTCAAAATGGAAAGCAAGCGTAATATAGGAGAGGCCTGAGGACATGACTAATGAACAGAGGAAATGTTGTTTTAGTGCCAGGAATGTCTACATTGTGTATTCTGGACCCTATTTTGAAATAGGCAATTTTTTAATTTTGTGTGAAATTGGCCAAATTACCAATTTCAAACCACTTTATTGGGTAGATGAAATAGGTAAATGGGCAGTTTCTTGTACTCAATCAATAGAATAGAAGGAATACTAGCGAAATAGTTATGAGTTTGGTCAACTGGAACAATGGAATTGGCCAAAAATAGGGCTCAAAGTGGGCGAAATTGCCGAGACTGCTAACTTTGCGAGAGTGTAATTCTGTAAGCGTTCCATCAAATTTCGTACTTTGGTTTCATTACTTTCGGAAAAAGATTCTTTATCATTTCATAAAAAAATTATCTTTTTAAATTCTCCATCTCTGAGAAGAAGTTTTATATCATGGGTTCCTACCCTGAAAGGGTTAATATATGATAATGTAAACATGTTACAGTGGACCCCCGGATTACGTACTGCTCCAAACTCAAACAATTATGTAAGTGTATTTTTGTAAGTGCTAAAAGGACTAATCTGATTTACATTATTCCTTATGGGAACAAATTCGTTCAGTAACGGCACTTGAACAGCATTCTGGAACGAAATAATGACGTAATCTGGGGGTCCACTGTATTAGACTTTTGTATGCATTTGAAAGTGAAAAAGTTGTTTCACTTTACAGCAATTTTGTCTTTACAACAGTAGCCCAGAACTTAACCTGCTGTATAAGCGGGGCCCTCTTGTCTGTAAATCATGTACACTACAGTGGACCCCCTAAAATCGGCCTTAATCCGTTCCAGGAGCTAGGCCTAAAATCGAACTGGCCGATTTCTGAACCATTATTTCCCATAAGAAATTATGTAAATACAGTTAATCCATTCCAGACACCCAAAAATATTCACAAAAAATAAATTTTATAGAGAATAACTATAGTTTTACATACACAAAACACATAATAACAAAACATAATAACACATAATAACAAATAGTAATAATAAATAATAAATAACATAATAATAAATAACATTTATTTACCTTTATTGAAGAGACTTGCTGGCATCTGGAAGATAGGGAGGAGGAGAGGGTGAGGGCTTAGTTTTTGGAAGGGGAATCCCCCTCCATATGGACTTCAGGTATCAAAGCCCTCTCTGGGGTTACTTCCCTTCTTGGTCTTTTAATGCCACTAGGACCAGCTTGAGAGTCACTAGATCCCTGTTGCACAAAATAACTGTAAAGAGTCCTCTGTTTCTGGTGCCTCTTTAACATGTTTCTGAAGTGCAATATGGCTCTGTCACTGAACTTGTTAAAGAGATGGCTTATTTCAGCTTGCTCAGGGTGAAATTCTTCAACAAAACTTTGGACATCATTCCACTTTGAACAAATTTCCTTAATCCATGAAGAAGGCACCTCACCCTGTCCATCTTCCTCCTCCTGTGAAGCAATTTAGTCTATTGTGTTCTGATGCTGTTCCAGATGAAGCTCTTGCAGCTCTTCGATGGTTAGCTCTACCCTGTGGTCCTCCACCAACTCTTCCACATCCTCGCCACTCACCTCCAACCCCAGGGACTTGCTCAATGCCGCAATACCTTCCACAACAGGCAGAGGGTCGTCAGGGTCAGGGTCAGCCTCAAACCCTTCAAAATCCCTCTGTTGGACACAATCCGGCCACAATTGTCTCCAAGCAGAGTTCAAAGTCCTAGAAGTCACTCCCTCCCAAGCCTTACCTATAAGGCCTATGCAATGGAGGATACTGAAGTGATCTTTCCAGAACTCTCTTAGGGTCAACTCAGTGTCCGAGGTCACTTCAAAGCACTTTTGAAACACTGCTTTTGTGTACAGTTTTTTGAAGTTAGAAATGACTTGCTGGTCCATGGGCTGGATGAGAGGAGTGGTGTTAAGAGGCAAAAACTTCACTGTGATGAAATTGAAGTCCTCAGACAAATAGTCTGCCAAGTTGTGAGGATGAGCAGGAGCATTGTCCATAACCAGGAGGCACTTGAGTGGCAATTTCTTTTCCAGGAGGTATTTTTTCACACTGGGGCCAAACACTCCAGTGAACCATTCCAGGAAAATTGCCTTCATGACCCATGCCTTAGTGTTAGCCTTCCAAAACACACACAAATTATTCTTGTTGACATTGTGTTTCTTGAACACTCTGGGATTTTCTGAGTGATACACCAGTAAAGGCTTTACTTTAAAATCCTCACTAGCATTACTACACAACATGAGAGTTAGCCTGTCTTTCATAGGCTTGTGTCCTGGCAGTGCCTTTTCCTCCTCTGTAATGTAGGTCCTCTTTGGCATTTTCTTCCAAAAGAGGCCTGTTTCATCACAATTAAACACTTGTTGGGGTTTGAATTTTTCAGTGTCTATGACCCCCTTAAATTCAGTCACGAACTTTTCAGCAGCATGTTTGTCTGAACTGGCTGCCTCACCATGCCTTACAACACTGTGTATGCCACTACGTTTCCTAAATCTGTCAAACCAGCCTTTGCTGGCCTTAAAATCACTCGCATCAGCACTGGTTTCAGGCATTTTCTTGACAAGATCTGCATGTAACTGCCTTGCCTTTTCACAAATTATCGCCATGGAAACACTATCACCTGCTATCTGTTTTTCATTGATCCACGCCACCAACAACTTCTCAACATCATCCACTGTTTTTGATCTATTTTTTGCAAACATGTTTACACCTTTTGCAACATCAGCTTCCTTGAGTTCTTTTCTCTTTGCCAGGATAGAGGTGATACGTAGTAGATTTGTTTTTGTTGTACATCCTGGTAAGCTCCCCCACACATACGCCTCTCTCATATTTTTCTACTATCTCCTTCAGTTCGATGGTGTTCCTTACTTTCCTCACAGGGGTGCCACTAGGACTTATTTCAAAGTCACAATCAATAAACACAATAAATTTATTGTGAAATGTTTGAATGAGTGCTCTGGGTAATGTTTACTCAAAGGTAAACAATGCTAGTCTGGCTCACGACACCTGCGCTGCGAGGCGCGCAAGTGCAGGGCAGGTGGACAGGTCTGGTATGCGGGCCGATAATCGGGGAAGGGCCGATAATCGGGCAAAAATTGGGCCGAAAAAAGCGATCGATTTTCGAGCTGGCCGATAATCAGACCGTTCGATTTCCGGGGGTCCACTGTATATTAAATGTACAGTAGAGTACTTTAGTGTTTTTTATTTTTGCTATATTTTAAGATTTCCTTGATTTAACAGACACTCAGACAGTCCTCTCTATTTGTTCATTATATCCAGAGCTTACTGTAACTTGTGGGAATCTCAGACATATCACTAACATAAATACCAAAGTTGTGGTAAACGTCTTTGTTTAATATTCAAACACCTTCATTTATCTTCTAAACATTTTGGAATATAGTCATCTTTTTTATAAAGCTATTTTTAGTCCAATTTTTCAAAATACAATTGAAAAAAATCATCCACTATTGAATAGCTGTACTATGAAGGACTTTTCACATACTCTCCAATTTTGGATGCACTTTTCCAGTTTCATTTAGCAACTAAAAAAGTATATTGAAAAAGTAAAAAATATAACCACTACTATGGAACTGCTTATGTAACTATGTACTACTACAGTTGTATCTGTTTATCTTCATGTTCTTTCTTATCTTTCATCTGCATCACTCTCTCTCTCTCTCTCTCTCCTGGAAGCTGAGCTCAGCACCTCCAGCACTGCTAATGTAATTGATTCTTACTCATTCTCTTCTATTACTTCATTTTCATCTTGATGCTGAATATCTTCTAATCTGGTTTAAAAAGATATCTCAGCAAACACCAGGATATATTTATTAGAAAGCATTTTGGTCCTGGGACCTTGATCAAGGTCCCAGGACTGAAATAGTTTCTAATAAATATGTCCTGGTGTTTGCTCAGATATCTTTTTAAACCAATTTGTCAGTATCAATTGCCAAGGTTAAAACCATCTTCTAATCCCTCATCTCTCAGTTCTTGCTGGAGCCTCAGTTTCCTGAACTTGATATCTTGACGAGGGTAAACCAGTGAAATTAATCACTGCAGATTAATTGGAGTAGTTCATCCCATGAAAATGAAAATGTTTATTTCCTTGCAAAGCTTACAATATGTGGTTTACATATAATAAATATTAATTACAAAGAAAGCCACTAGCATGTCTAGGCATTTTGGGCAGACTAATCCTAATTCTTACTCTATACAGTGGTATGTCGAGTTACGAGATTAATTCATTCCAGACGGATATTCAAGTGCCGATACCGAAGGAATTTTTTCCCATAAGAAATAATGAAAATTAGATTAATCCATTTCAGGCCCCCTAAAATACACTTACAAAAGCATCTACAAAAATACACTTACATAATTGTTCGAGTTGGGAGCTGCTCGTAAGTAGAGGTACCACTGTATTGGCACAAGTTATGGAGTAGTACATTTTAATATACAATATTGCATGTCGATGTAAAAGTTAGGTAATTTAAATTAAATAGATTAAATAGATTGATAATAGAGAGGTAGTACAAAACATATAACAATATTACAGTTAGTAAATTATGTAATGAGAATGGTTTTATCACGGCATGATACACTGTTTTTTGACACTGTAGGCTAGGGCTTTGTGCCGTTCCCTTGTTTTATGACACTGTAGACTAGGGCTTTGTGCCGTTCCCTTGTTTTATGACACTGTAGGCTAGGGCTTTGTGCCGTTCCCTTGTTTTATGACACTAGGCTAGGGCTTTGTGCCGTTCCCTTGTTTTATGACACTGTAGGCTAGGGATTTGTGCCATTCCCTTGTTTCATGACACTGTAGGCTAGGGCTTTGTGCTGTTCCTTTATTTTATGACACTGTAGGCTAGGGCTTTGTGCCGTTCCCTTGTTTTATGACACTAGGCTAGGGCTTTGTGCCGTTCCCTTTTTTATGACACTGTAGGCTGGGGCTTTGTGCTGCTCCTTTGTTTTATGACACTGTAGGCTGTGGCTTTGTGCCATTCCCTTGTTTTTTCCTCAGTTCATAGATTTAGTACCTTTTGCATGTGTTCTTATGTGATATTGTTTGGCTGAAAATAAACTTGTTTAATAGGGGATGATGTACTTTTCAGATCAATGTGAGCAGTGCTGAACTTGCAGAGGAGAGAGAGTCAGTTATCCGTCACCTGGTGGCTCCTCTAACATCCGTGCTGGATGACAGTATTGGATGTGCTCTGTGGTTTGGTGGTCGAGGCCGTGGTGCTGTCATGGGTGTACCTTACACATCACCAGCTAGAGTAAGATTAGCTAGTCTAATAGTGGAGGGTTTGTTAGGGGTGAGTGGGTGGGAGTGAGGAAGGGTGGAAAGGAGGAAGGCAGGCACAGGAGGGAGAGAGAGAGAGAGAGAGAGAGACAGACAGACAGACAGACAGACAGACAGACTGTATTGGCACCAAACATACGCTGTGCCACCCTGTGACAACAAGATTATAAATATTAAGTCAACAATTCTTTACCAATCTATGCCTGCCCTGCCTTGCTTTGCCCTACCCTACTCTACCCTGCCCTACCCTACCCTACCCTGCCTTGCCCTACCCTGCCTTGCCCTGCCCTACCCTACCCTGCCAGTCCTGCCCTGTCCTACCCTGCCTTATTTTGCCCCCCCTACCCTACCTCACCCTGTCCTTACCTGCCTACCCTGCCTTGCCCTGCCCTACTCTGTCCTGTTCTGCCCTACCCTATCCTGCCCTTCTCTACCTTACCCTGCCAGCCCTGTCCTACCCTGATCTGCCCTACTCTACCTTGCCCTTCCCTTCTGTACTCTGCCCTGCCCTGCCCTACCCTACCATACTGTACCCTACCCTGCCCTGCCCTGCCCTGCCTTTCCCTCATATTACTGTGCCTACTATATACTATATAGAACGTTTAACTCCAATATAAACCCTCCCCTCAAACCTCTCCTTGATAGCTAAAACAGAAGACAGGCATAACACAAAGCACAAAACTCTTTGACATCCTCCATATCTGCCTCACCTTATGCAAAAATACAATGCACATATAGGGCCCCAAGATCTGAAATTCACTGCCTGAACCAGCTATAATTAATTAATCATCTCCCTAACTTAACTATACCAACACTATTCTATACCAAACAACCAACTACAGTGGTACCTCGAGTTACGATGGTCCCCAAAATCGCCCTTTTATGTAAGTTTATTTTTTTAAATGCTTTTGTAAGTATATTTTTGGGGGTGTAAAAGGACTAGTCTATTTTACATTATTCCTTATGGGGATAAATTCATTTGGTAATGGCACTTGAACAGCATTCTCGAACGAAAAAATATCGTAACTCGAGGTACCACTGTACTTCCTCTTTCTTCACCATCTCTCACAATCATTCCACACACTGAAATCATAGATCCAGTTTGAAACTACTCAAGAAATCCCAGTTAACTTAAGATCACTGAATCAGTTTAAAGTATTAATACTTACTTAAAATTGTATTATTTTTGTTACCTCTCTTTTTTGTAATACAGGTACTCCTCACTTAACGACCAAGTTCTGTCATTAAGCGAGGAGCCACCCCTTTCTGATACTATTTCAAGCATTATGTACCATTAGAGGGTTTGTGTCAACCATCTTTAGATGTTTTAATGTCACCTTTGCACCATTTATAAATAATATTTTTAGTACAGTGGACCCTCAGCTATCGGCCATAATCCGTTCCAGAAGCTTGGTCTAACACCGAAATGGCCGATAACCAAATTAATATTTCCCATAAAAATTAATGTAAATACAATTAATCCGTTCCAGACAAAAATATCAACAAAAAAATAATTTTTTTTAACAATTAAATCAGTATTACATACCTTTATTGAAGACTAATGCTGGCTTCTGGAAGATAGGGAGGAGGAAAGAGGGAGGAGTTAGTGTTTGGAAAGGGAATCTCCCTCCATAAAGACTTCAGGTAGCAAAGCCCTCTCTGGGGTTACTTCCCTTCTTGGTCTTTTAATGCCACTAGGACCAGCTTGAGAGTCACTGGACTCCTGTCGCACAACATATCTGTCCAGAGTGCTCTGTTTCTGGCGTCTCTTTATGATTTCCCTGAAGTGAGACAAGGTTTTGTCACTAAACATGTTGCAGATATGGCTTGTTTCAGCTTGGTCAGGGTGGTATTTCTCCACAAAACTTTGCACATCATTCCACTTTGCACAAATCTCCTTAATCAATGAAGAAGGCACCTCCTTCACTCTCTCTTCCTCCTCCTCCTCCTGTGAAGCAAGTTCCTCAACTGTGGCCTAATGCTGTTGCAGATGAAGCTCTTCCAGCTCTTCAGTGGTTAGCTCTTCCCTGTGGTCGTCCACCAACTCTTCCACATCCTGGCCATTCACCTCCAACCCCAGGGACTTCCCCAGTACCACAATAGAGTCCACAGGGTCGGCAGGGTCAGGGTCAGCCTCAAACCCTTCAAAATCTCACTATTTCTTTTTCCTTAATCCACAATAACAATAACTTTTCCATATTTTCCATTATTGGTGACCTTTGTTTTGTTAGATAAGTTACTCCTTTGGCAAAATTAGCATCCTTGATTTATTCATTCTTTGCCAGGATGGATGTAATTGTTGATTTGTTTTTCCCACATATCCTCGCAAGTTCCAGCACCCGCATACCACTCTCATATTTTTCAATCAATTCTCGCTTAAATTCCATGGTGTTTCTCACTTTTTTTACCACAGGAACTTTACTAGGAACTTTCTTGGGAGGCATGGTTACTTATTTCGCAGTTGCACTGACAAAAAACCACAAAAAACAAGCGAAATGTTTGGATGAAAGAGCAGAAGCTTCCTCACGCACCGAGAGACACAGGCAAACTGAAGCACAAGCGGCCCCAGCCGGCGGACGGACGCGTCTCATATGGCTGATCACCGGAAGCCAAATAACTGGCTGATCACTGAGTTGGCCGATATCAGGAACAGCCGATAACCGGGGATCCACTGTACAGTCAACCCTCCATTTTCGTGTATCTCCATTTTCGGTTATTTCAGTTTTCGGGCACTTTTTTTGTGGAAATATTGCCTCCGTTTTCGGTGATTGGCTCCGTTTTCGTTCATGGTACGGAGCCTGTCCAGTGCCCAGCGCACATACAAAGCCCGCAAGCCAGCCTCCCACACACATTCTCAGGCAGTGTAGCATTCTTTCTGGTTGAGTGAACATTATCCTGCGAGTTCATACAAAACATTTCTTAACAATCCATTGTTTTTGGCCCTTGATTATTGTGTGTGACTGCTAAATAAGCCATCATGGGCCCAAAGAAAGCTCCTAGTGCCAGTCCTTTGGTAAAGAAAGTGAGGAACACCATAGAATTAAAGAAAGAAATCGTATCAAAGTGGAGTCGATAAAGGCTATAGCACCAGCCAGCGATAAAGTGTAGCACTAACAGTGTAGCAAGTAAGTTAAGCGATAGAAAAATGACGACACGAAACTTAACTCCTCCATTGTTGTTTGAGGAGTATAAGGGCACTGAGTCCAGAGCCGCCCTCTGCCAACATCTCCAAGGTAAGTGTAAATATTTCTTATTTATCTAAGTGTGAATATTTCTTATTTATAAATTAAAGTGTAAATATTTCTTATTTATAAATTAAAGTGTAAATATTTCTTATTTATAAATTAAAGTGTAAATATTTCTTATTTATAAATTAAAGTGTAAATATTTCTTATTTATAAATTAAAGTGTAAATATTTCTTATTTATAAATTAAAGTGTAAATATTTTATTTATAAATTAAAGTGTAAATATTTCTTATTTATAAATTAAAGTGTAAATATTTCTTATTTATAAATTAAAGTGTAAATATTTCTTATTTATAAATTAAAGTGTAAATATTTCTTATTTATAAATTAAAGTGTAAATATTTCTTATTTATAAATTATGTACATTGTTTGTGTGAATAGTGGTGGTGGCTTTCTGCTGCCGCTGACCACAACAACAATACCACCAGTCCTTACATTCGTAATGACATGTTTTATTCATTCTAGAGTTTATATCACGTTTCTATGTTATTAATATTGTTTATTATGTCATATTAGATGAATTGTGATAGATAAATAAGCCATAGAGCTGATATTAGTGACAAATTGAAGCATTTTGTCCTGCCTCCCAACACTAAACTCGCCTCCCTCTCTCCTCTTCATCTTCCATACACCAACAAGAGTCACCAGTAAAGGTAAGTGTGATGTTAAATGTTCATTTATACATGTTATTAGTGCTTTATATTTATTTGTCATTCTTTTCTGTATGTAAATCTATATTTAATCTCTAAAAAAATATTTTTTGTTAATACTCCTTGGTGTCTGAAACGGATTAATTGAATTTACATTATTTCTTATGGGGAAAATGGCTTCAGTTTTCGTTGATTTCAGTTTTAGTCGATCCCTCTGGAACGGATCAAACACGAAAACTGAGGGTTGACTATAGTCTGCATAACAGTAAATCTTCTATTTTTTAGTGTGAATAAAAATTCAAAATTGAAAGTAAGTGTAATATAAGAGGGGCCTGGAGATGTGACTAATGAACAGACAAAATGTTATTTTAGTGCTAGGGATGTTTGCATTGTTAATTCTGGACCCTATTTTGAAATTGGCCTTCCTTGAATTGTTTATGAAATTGGCTAAATTACCAATTTCTGATCACTTTATTGGGTAGTTAAAATCAGTAAATGGGTGGTTTCTTGTACTCAGTCGATAGAACAAAAGGAGTTCTAGTGAAATAGCTATGAGTTTGGTTATCTGGAACAATGGAATTATAAAAAAATAGGGCTCAAAGTGGGCAAAATCGCCAATGCATAAATATCGCTGAGACCACTTACTTCGCAAAAGTGTAATTCTGTAAGTTTTCCATCAAATTTTGTACTTTTGGTTTCATTACTCTCGGGAAAAGATTCTATATCATTTCTTAAGAAAAAAAAAAAAAAAAATTTTAAATTCTTCGACACAGAGAGCAGGTTTGTGAGCAGGGGTCTCGACAGTGAAAGGATTAAGACTACAGTGGTACCCCGGTTTACGATATTTTTTCGTTCCAGAATGCTGTTCAAATGCCATTACCAAACAAATTTATCCCCATAAGGAATATTGTAAAATAGACTAGTCCTTTTAGACCCCCAAAAATACACTTACAAAAGCATTTAAAAAAATAAACTTACATAAAAGGGCGAGTTTGGAGACCATCGTAAACCAGGGTACCACTGTACAGTGGTCCCTCGGTTTTCGCCGAAAATTCGTTCCAGAATGCTGCTCAAGTGCCATTACCGAACGAATTTACTTCCTTAAGAAATAATGTCACGTAGGTTAGTCTATTTCAGACTCCCAAAAATACACTTGCAACAGCACTTACGAAAATACACTTACATAAATGTTCGAGTTTGGAGATGCATGAAAACCGAGGGACCACTGTACATTGTTTTAATTGTAGTCTTTTTTAAACTGTTAAAATGCTGTGTAATTATGTTTTTATATGGAGTGGCATCCAGTAATATAGTAAACATTCCATTTGATGGACATTAGAGAAAGGGAACAAAATCCGCTGGGTCAGTAGGTTTGGAAACAATGGACAAAGTGCTTTTGTTGTAGAAATGTTCATTATTGTTCCAATCACAGCAAAAAATCTTTTCTTTATCCACTACAACTGCCATTACTAGCCACCTGCTTTCCCCAATTAGTCCGTTATGTGGAGGTTTTACTGTATTGTTAATGTTTTATAACCCTCCGCAGGTTCTCTTGTGTGGGATGGGTGCAGACGAACAACTGGGTGGATACTCACGTCACCGTGCCTGCTTCACAGCAGCTGGTTGGTCAGCCCTCTTAGAAGAAATTAGCCTCGAGATCTCTCGTATTCATACTAGGAATTTAGGACGAGATAATCGCATACTAAGTGATCATGGTCGAGCTCCAAGGTACACAGAGAATTTGCTATTACTTTTATGATATAAAATGTAATGTAAACATTATTACAGATAAGTCTCGATTAGTGTGAATAATGAAGATTGGGTTGAACAAATATTCTGTTAGTGGGATGGAATGTGAAGGACCTGCCTAGTATGGGCCAACAGGCCTGCTGCAGTGTTCCTCCTTTCTTATGTTCTTATGTTCTTAATCCCGTGAAGTAATCACATTATTCAAATAAACATCATTCGAAGTTTTAATTATATGTAAATTATGGTAATTAGTTCCAGCTCATTGGAAATACAGTGGACCCCCAGTTTTTGTGATTTTTTCGTTCCAGAATGCTATTCAAGTGCCATTACCAAACGAATTTATCCCCATAAGGAATAATGTAAAGTAGACTAGTCCTTTTAGACCCCCAAAAATACACTTAAAAAAGGTGAAGTCAGTGGTCAGTACGATGAGGTCAGTGGTCACGTGTGGTCATACCTGTCCTAAGCTGTCCGGGAATTAGCGTGGGGTGTTACCAAGCACATGGCTAGCTGCAGTGTTTTAGAATCTCAGGTTAAAGTGCTGAAGAAGGAGGTTCAACTTCTTCAGGAGGAAAATAGGAGGCTGAAGCTTCGCCTAGTAGGGTTTGGGAGTGAGTGTGAGATGGTTGGTGCTGGTGAGGAGGAAATGGTTACCAACAGTGAGAGTGGCAGCCGCTTTAAGTGGCAAGTGGTTCACAATTCAGGAAGAAGGAAGATATGGAAGATTAATAGAGAAGATGTGAAGGTAGGAAATCGATTCTCTGTTCTCCAGGACAAGTGTACTTCAGTGATTAGTGAGGTTAAAGGTACCACTGACTTCCCTGCTAAGAATATTCTGATTGTGGGAGACTCTCAGGTAAGATATATGGACCGTGCTTTTTGTAACAGAGATAGGAAGGTCAGACAGAGGGTGTGCCTCCCAGGAGCTGGTATTGGTGACATAGTCAGCAGGTTGGATAATATTGTGTCAGGTAATGGGAACAAGCCCATTATCTGTCTTAGTGCTGGTGGAAATGACGTTGGGAAGGGCAGAAGACAGGAGCTACTAGATAAGTACTGGTCAGCCATAGAAGGAGTTAGGTCTAAGAGAGGGATCCCAATCATATATAGCATTTTGCCTAGAAAGGGAGTGGGCAATGAATGGATGTCTATGGCAATTGGTATAAATTGCTGGCTAGACAGCTACTGCAAGGAACTTGCAATTCCATTCATTGATAACTGGGACAAATTCTATGGCAAACGTGATATGTAAGTAAGGGATGGGGTTCATCTCTCTGCGGCTGGAGTGGTTGCATTAGCCAATTCGATTGAGGGGGTCATTGGAGACTTGTCTAGGACTTTAAACTGATAGATTATAGAGGTATGGGTGTTTGTGGGAAACAATCAGGCTGTAGTATTAGGCCTGGAAACAGCAGATATTACCAGGATACCTCAGGGATATGTTTAAAAGACAATATTTAAAATAAAGTTGCTAGTAAAGGCAAAGCAATTGATCAACAAACAAAGAGAGATAGTAGAGGGCAACAAGTGACTAGCTCCCTTAAGGTTTACTATACAAATAGTAGGAGTCTAAGAAATAAGATAGATGAGCTAAGATTACTTGCAAGTGCAGGTAATATAGATATTATTGCTATAACAGAGACCTGGTTCAACCTGAAAGATAGAGAAATGCCTTCCGAGTGCAACATACAGGGATATAAACTATTCCACACTGATAGGGTCAACAGGAAGGGTGGTGGAGTGGCGATGTATGTCAGAGATAATTTAAATTGTTGTGTTAGACAAGATATAAGATTAGAAACATTGGACACAGAATCTGTTTGGCTACAGTTTCTCGATGGTCGTGAAAAATTAATTTTGGGTGTGAATTACAGGCCCCCAAGCCTGGATAGGGAGCGCAGTAAGCTGCTATGGGACGAAATTCATAAGGCGTCTAGATATGAAAATGTTGTGTTAATGGGAGATTTTAACTTTAGACAAATTGATTGGAACAATGTGACAGGAAATCTTGAGTCTAGTGACTTTCTTGATACGGTTCAGGATTGTTTTTTAAAACAGTTTGTGACAGAACCAACTAGAGGTAGCAACTTGCTTGATTTGGTTCTTGCCAACAAAGAATCACTAATTAATAATCTTGAGGTTAATGAAGAGCTTGGGGAAAGCGATCACAAATCACTTAGGTTCAATATATCATGGAATTACCCAGGTAACTGCAATCAAGTCCCTGTTCCAGACTTTCGCTTAGCCGACTTCATGGGGCTGAGAAATTACCTAGGTGGGCTAAATTGGGATAACCTGACTATGGGTCAGGTAGGTGGTTTTGGTTGCCAATATGACGTTTTCCAGAGCTTAGTTCTAGCTGCCCAGACATCTTTTGTTCCGAGTAGGGAAATTACATCTAATAAAAATAATCCTAAATGGATGAACAATAGATTAAAACATCTCATTGGTCAAAAGAGAGGCATATATAGGCGTATCAAAAGAGGGGATGAACAGATAAGAAATCAATATTTTCAATTAAAGAGAGAAATAAAAAAAGGAATAAGAAAAGCAAAAAGGGATTATGAGGCTAAGGTCGCAAGGGATTCGAAGACTAACCCAAAAGGGTTCCTTCAGGTATACAGAAGTAAGATTAGGGACAAGATAGGCCCACTTAAGAGTAACTCAGGACAGATCACGGACAGTGATAAGGATGTGTGAAATTTTCAATACTCAGGAAGATACTAGCGGAATTCCAGAAATAATAAATTATGTAGAACAGGAAGATAATAGACTATGCTCGATTGGGGTAACTAGTGACATGGTCCTCAGGCAAATAGAGAAATTAAAACCTAACAAATCCCCAGGCCCTGAGGAACTTAGCAAACCTTTGGCAAATCTTTTCAATATATCACTACAAACTGGCATAGTGCCAGACAAGTGGAAAAGGGCAAATGTAATACCTATTGACAAGGCAGGTGACATGTCCTTAGCTTCGAACTATAGACCAATAAGCCTTACCTCCATAGTTGGTAAATTTATGGAATCAATAATTGCCGAGGCAATTCGTAGCCATCTTGAAAAGCATAAATTGATTAAGGAATCTCAACACGGTTTTACTAAGGGGCGTTCCTGTCTTAAGAATTTACTAACTTTTTTCACTAAGGTGTTTGAGGAGGTAATGAATATGATATTATGTATATGGACTTCAGTAAGGCTTTCGATAAAGTTCCACATCAGAGGCTACTGAGGAAATTTAAGGCACACGGAATAGGAGGAGAAGTTTTTTCATGGGTAGAGGCATGGTTGACAAATAGGTGGCAGAGAGTTTGCATAAATGGAGAGAAATCAGAATGGGGGCATGTCTCAAGCGGTGTTCCACAGGGGTCAGTTTTGAGCCCCCTGTTGTTTACAATTTATATAAATGACATAGATAATAGTTTATTTGGACATGATACAAAGAATTACATTTGGTTATTGAGATTACATGAGGTGTACATGCCAAAAGCCCCTAGTATGCAGGGCATTTTGGGCAGACTTAAAATTAACTTAAAACTAAATTGTAAGAATTTTTGTAGATAGTTTACAATGAGTAAAGGTGAGTATTTAAGCTATGAAATTTGAACATAGTAAACTTTTTTTAAACATAGTTTTGTACTTTTGTCTTCATTATAAAATTAATTAAATCAGATTAAACAAATTAAAGCAATAATAATAATAAAATAATAAAAAGTTATGGTTGATAATTTATAAAATAAGTAAAGTTGCATATCTAAGTTATAAAGTTTGAATATAAGTTGAACATATCAATTAATTGTAGCAATTTATTGTAGCAATGCAACTAATTGAGTGAGATAACAATTTAAAACAATTAATTGCATTGCAGTTAGTTTACGTGGTCATTATAATGTAAGTGTTGTGGAAATAATTAGCTAAGTATGTATTATTCATAACAGGTTTTACATTCATTCATTCGTTCATTTATACATAACATTCAATTGATTTGTCAGGTTTTTACGTTAAGTGATTATTCTACTTTGCTGGGAATGTTTGATATGGAGCAATTAGCTTTGGGTGAGAAGGTGGTTTTTTAGCATCGTTTTGAATTGGGGTACAGGTAGGGTTTCTTTGGCAATGACAGGTAATGAATTCCAAATTTTCGTGCCTTTTATATGCATTGAGTTTTTACATAGTGTTAGATGGACACGGGGAACATCGAGGAGTGATCTGTGTCTAGTGTTATGGTCATGTGTCCTGTTAAAATTGGTAAGGAGAAGTTTGAGTGGTGGGAATAAATAGTGGAGGGAATAAATAGCAACATAAGCAAATTTGCTGATGACACCAAAATAGGCCGTCCAATTCATTCTAATGAGGACATTAGAGCACTCCAGGATGATTTGAATAGACTGATGCAGTGGTCGGAGAAGTGGCAGATGCCGTTTAATGTAGACAAATGCAAAGTTCTAAATGTTGGGCAGGACAATAACCATGCCACATATAAACTGAATAATGTAGATCTTAATACAGTGGACCCCCGGTTAACGAAAGGTTTAGTTAACGAAAAAATCGGTTACCGAAAGCTTTTTTCGCAATCGGATAGCGAAAAAAGCTCGGTTAGCGAAACGTATTAGACCTGTCCGCCTGCTCCATGCCTGCGCAGGATGCAGGATGCCCGCCAGTGAAGCATTGTTTACCATTGAGAGAACATTACCCAGCGCGCTCTTTCAAACATTCTCAATACATTTGGTGTCTTTTTTGGTGGTTTAGTGATTGTCACTGTGAAATAAGTCACCATGGGTCCAAAGAAGCTTCCTAGTGGCACCTCAGTGGTAAAGAGAGTGAGGAACACCATCGAACTGAAGAAGGAGATTGTTGAAAAATATGAGAGTGGCGTACGTCTGAGTGATCTTGCCAGGATGTACAAGAAAAGTGCATCTACTATCGGCACTATCCTGGCAAAGAGAAATGAGATCAAGGAAGCTAATGTTGCAAAAGGGGTTAATTTGTTAACGAAACAAAGATCGAAAACAGTGGATGAGGTTGAGAAGTTGTTGCTGGTGTGGATCAATGAAAAACAGATAGCGGGTGATAGTATTTCCATGGTGATAATTTGTGAAAAGGCAAGGAAGTTGCACGCAGATCTTGTCAAAACAATGCCTGCAACCAGTGGTGAGGTGAGTGATTTTAAAGCCAGCAAAGGCTGGTTTGAGAGGTTTAAGAAATATAGTGCATACACAGTGTTGTGAGGCATGGTGAGGCAGCCAGCTCAGACAAACGTGCAGCTGAAAAATTTGTGCAGGAATTCCAGGGGTTCATAGACACTGAAAAATTCAAACCCCAACAAGTGTTTAATTGTGATGAAACAGGCCTGTTTTGTAAGAAAATGCCCAACAGGACCTTCATTACTCAGGAGGAAAAGGCAGCCAGGACACAAGCCTATGAAAGACAGGCTAACTCTTATGATGTGTGCCAATGCCAGTGGTGATTTTAAAGTGAAGCCTTTACTGGTGTATCACTCAGAAAATCCCAGACCCTTCAAGAAACACAGTGTTGACAAGAATAATTTGTGTGTGCATTGGAAGGCTAACACCAAGGCATGGGTCACTACGGAGATTTTCAAGGAATGGGTGACTGGAGTGTTTGGCCCTAGTGTGAAGAAATACTTCCTGGAAAAGAAATTGGGACTCAAGTGCCTTCTGGTACTGGACAATGCTCCTGCTCATCCTCACAACTTGGAAGAGTTGTTGCCTGACAACTTCAATTTCATCAGAGTGAAGTTCTTGCCTCCTAACACCACTCCTCTCATCCAGCCCATGGACCAGCAGGTCATTACAAACTTCAAGAAACTGTACACTAAAGCAGTGTTTCAGAGGTGCTTTAACCCTTAAACGGTCCACACGTATATTTACGTTAGCACTGGTACTGCCCCAAACGTATTTTTACGTTTTATTTTTCCTGCCTCCAAATTTGGCACGATTTGCCTGAGATGCCTTGTCAGCATAGAATGGGTCTTAACACTCGGTGTGCGCCATATTAAAAAAATCTGGGACCACTTAGTACCTTGTGGGAGCACCAGTTAATTTGAGGGCCAGCTAGAGCAAACACTGCGGCATACACTATAGATTCACTGATGTCATATCCTATTAACACTCCCCTTTGAAGTGGAAAGTGATGTCATCAGGCTGGCAGGCCAGCTGGCTGCCTCCCTGCATGGGGACCTGGCTGGCAAACAGCTGGTTGGCCACCTGGCTGGCTAGCAGCTGGCTGGTCAGCTGGATACCTAATTGGCTGTCTATCTCTGTCTGTCTGTCTGTATCTATCTGTCTCTGTCTCTATCTGTCTCTATCTCACAGGAACACATACGTAAATACAATTATACATAGTGTAAATTACCATAGGATAACTAAAAAAATCAAGACAAAGTGTTATAATGTGCTTGTGATCTGCGTAATACCAGTTGGTTCTTGAGCTACTCTCTGAGACAAACAGACAGAAAGGAGACGACACACAAGCAGACAGAAAGACAGACACACAGACAGACAGACAGACAGGTTTGCATAACAAATAAAAGGAAGCAATGTAAGCTGTCAAATGTCATCATGGTAATTACTGGACTGATAAGAAGTGATAAGACTACGGCTCACCCTTCTCTGAAATGTCACCAGAGTCATTAGTGGAGATCAGATAAGATAAGGCAGCGACACAAAACTTTTATTATTATTATTATTATTATTATTATTATTATTATTATTATTATTATTATTATTATTCACTATTATTATTATTATTCACTATTATTATTATTATTATTCACTATCATTATTATTATTATTATTATTTTTATGCACTATCATTATTATTATTATTTGAGTACAATTTCAGTACCTAATATTAGTGTCAGAACAAAGATTAGCTATGAAATCACAAGAACTACTGTAAATTGTGATTATGAGAACATAAAAATTATATAAAATAATAAAAAAAGTGAAAAAAAAGGTATATCGGCAACGATTCTGCAAGTGGCAGGAATCCTGTTGCTGTCAGGTGAGCATCCAGTGCCAACTTCTCCGCCTCATATCTCGGTAACTACTGACCCAAATTTTTTTTTTTTTATCCTATAACACTTAAAAAAATGTGCTCTTTATTTCTATATAAAAAAAATTTTTTTTTCAAAAGATTCGGGGCACTGCGCGAGGTAACGTAAATATACGTTTGGACCGTTTAAGGGTTAATATGACCAATGACTCTGCATTGACCCTAAGAGAGTTCTGGAAAGATCACTTCAATATCGTGCATTGCCTAGGCCTTATAGGTAAGGCTTGGGAAGGAGTGACTTCCAGGACTTTGAACTCTGCTTGGAGACCACTGTGGCCAGATTGTGTTGAAAAGAGAGATTTTGAAGGATTTGAGGCTGACCCTGACGACCCTGTGCCTGTTGTGGAAGATGTTCTGGAAGATATTGTGGCATTGGGGAACAGCCTGGGGTTGGAGGTGAGTGGTGAGGATGTGGAAGAGTTGGTGGAGGAGCACAGGATAGAGCTAACAACTGAAGAGCTGCAAGAGCTTCGTCTGGAACAGCAACAGACCACAGCTGAGGTTATTGCTTCACAGGAGGAGGAAGAGAGAGTGAAGGAGGTGTTTTCTTCAGAGATTAAGGAAATGTGTTCTATGTGGAGTAGGTTGCAGACATTTGTTGAAAGACATCACCCTGAGCAAGCTGAAATGAGCCTTCTGTGCAACCACTTCAGTGACAGAGCCATGTTGCACTTCAGAAAAGTATTAAAGAGTCGCCAGAAACAGAGGACTGTGGACAGTTACTTCACCAGGCAGGGGTCTAGTGACTCTCAAGCTGGTCCTAGTGGCATTAAAAGACCAAGAAGGGAAGTAACCCCAGAGAGGGCTTTGACACCTCAAGTCCTTTTGGAGGGGGATTCCCCTTCCAACCACTAACACCCTGCCCCTGTCATCATCCCTATCTTCCAGATGCCTGCAAGTCTCTTCAATAAAGGTAAGTAAATGTTATTTTTTTTTTTATTTATTGTGAATATTTTTATGTGGAACGGATTAATTGTATTTACATTATTTCTTATGGGAAATATGGGTTCGGATTACGAAAGATTCAGATTAAGTAATAGCTCCTGGAATGGATTAATTTCGTTAACCGGGGGTCCACTGTACTTTTGATTGCGAGAAGGATTTAGGAGTTCTGGTTAGTAGTAATCTGAAACCAAGACAACAGTGCATAAGTGTTCGCAATAAAGCTAACAGAATCATTGGCTTCATATCAAGAAGTATAAATAATAGAAGTCCTCAGATTGTTCTTCAACTCTATATATCTTTGGTTAGGCCTCATTTAGATTATGCTGCACAGTTCTGGTCACTGTGTTACAGAATGGATATAAATACACTGGAAAACGTACAGAGGAGGATGACAAAGTTGATCCCATGTATCAGAAATCTTCCCTATGAGGATAGACTGAGGGCCTTGAATCTGCACTCTCTAGAAAGGCGTAGAATTAGGGAGGATATGATTGAGGTGTATAAATGGAAAACAGGTATAAATGAAGGGGATGTAAATAGCGTGCTCAAAATATCCAGCCAAGACAGGACTCGCAGCAATGGTTTCAAGTTGGAAAAGTTAAGATTCAGGAAGGATATAGGATATAGAGTTGTTGATGAGTGGAACAAACTCCCGAGTACTGTCATAGGGGCTGGGACGTTGTGTAGTTTTAAAAATAGGTTAGATAAATACATGAGTGGGTGTGGGTGGGTGTGATTTGGACCTGACTAGCTTGTGCTACTAGGTCAGATGCCGTACTAATTCCTTAAGTGGAAGTGACCTGACTACCTGGAGTTTACCTGGGGAGGGTTAAATCCAGGTGGTCGGCTAGATAAAAATATGTGTGGGTGCTGGTGGGTGTGAGTTGGTCCTGACTGGCTTGTGCCACTAGGTCAGATGCTGTGCTCCTTCCTTAAGTGAATGTAACCTGACCTGGCTGGGTCGGGGCATTGGCTTAAGCTGGTTGGAGACTTGGACCTGCCTCGCATGGGCCAGTAGGCCTGCTGCGGTGTTCCTTCTTTCTTATGTTCTTATTTAAAAAAATACACTTACATAAAAGGGCGAGTTTGGAGCAGGACGAACACCGGGGGTCCACTGGAGTTTACCTGGAGAGAGTTCCGGGGGTCAACGCCCCTGCAGCCCAGTCTGTGACCAGGCCTCATGGTGAATCAGAGCCTGATCAACCAGGCTGTTACTGCTGGCCGCCCACAGGCCGACGTACAAACCACAGCCCGGCTAGTCAGGCACTGACTTCAGGTGCCTGTCCAGTGCCTGCTTGAAGACAGCCAGGGGTCTATTGGTAATCCCCCTTAAGTACGCTGGAAGGCAGTTGAACAGTCTTGGGCCCCTGACACTTATTGTGTTGTCTCTCAACGTGCTAGTGGCACCCCTGCTTTTCATTGGGGAAATGTTGCATCGACTGCCGAGTCTTTTGCTTTCGTAGGGAGTGATTCTCGTGTGCAAGTTTGGTACTAATCCCTCTAGAATTTTCCAAGTGTATATAATAATGTATCTCTCTCGCCTGCATTCTAGGGAGTACAGGTTTAGGAACTTCAAGCGTTCCCAGTAATTGAGGTGGTTTATTGCAGTTATGCGTGCTGTGAAGGTTCTCTGCACATTTTCTAGTTCAGCAATTTCACCTGCCTTGAAAGGTGCAGTTAGTGTGCAGCAATATTCCACTCTAGATAGAACAAGCGACTTGAAAAGTGTCATCATGGGCTTAGCATCCATGGTTTTGAAGGTTCTCATTATCCATCCTGCCATTTTTCTAGCAGATGCGATTGCTTCAGTGTTATGGTCCTTGAAGGTGAGATCCTCTGACATGATCACTCCCAGGTCTTTGACATTAGTTTTTCGCTCTATTGTGTGGTTGGTGTTTGTTTTATAATCCGATGAAATTTTAATTTCCTCACGTTTTCCATATTGGAGTAATTGAAATTTCTCATCATTGAACCTCATATTGTTTTCTGCAGCCCATTTAAAGATTTGGTTGATGTATGCTTGGAGTCTTGCAGTGTCTTCAATTTTGGACACTGTCATGCAGATTCGGGTGTCATCAGCAAAGGAGGACACGGCACTATGGTTTATATCCCTGTCTATGTCCGATATGAGGATGAGGAACAAGATGGGAGCGAGTACTGTGCCTTGTGGAACAGAGCTTTTCACCGTAGTCGCCTCAGTATAATGTATAATGAAAATTTTTAAACCCATTTTTTTTATGTATTAAGGTGACGAGCGGTGTACCGCAGGGGTCAGTCCTAGGACCAGTGCTATTCTTGGTATATGTGAATGATGTGACGGACGGGATAGACTCAGAAGTGTCTTTGTTCGCAGATGATGTGAAATTAATGAGGAGAATCACATCGGATGAGGACCAAGCAGGACTTCAAAGAGACCTGGACAAGCTTGACATCTGGTCTAGCAACTGGCTTCTCGAATTTAACCCCACCAAATGCAAAGTCATGAAAATCGGAGAAGGGCAAAGAAGACTGCTGACAGAGTACAGGCTAGGTGGACAAAGGCTATAAACCTCATCAAAGGAGAAAGACCTTTGGGTGAGTATAATGCCAAGCACGTCTCCGGAAACACACATCAACCAGATAACTGCGGCAGCATATGGGCGACTGGCAAACCTAAGATTAGCGTTCCGTTACCTTAACAAGGAATCGTTCAAGACACTGTACACCGTGTACGTCAGGCCCATATTAGAATATGCAGCACCAGTCTGGAACCCACACCTGGTCAAGCACGTAAAGAAACTAGAGAAAGTGCAAAAGTTTGCGACAAGGTTAGTTCCACAACTCAGGGGTCTGTCCTATGAAGAAAGGTTGAGGGAAATAGGACTAACAACACTGGAGGAAAGAAGGGTCAGAGGAGACATGATAACGACATACAAAATACTGCGGGGAATTGACAAGGTAGACAGTGACAGGATGTTCCAGAGAGGGAACACAGAAACAAGGGGACACAACTGGAAGCTGAAGACTCAGATGAGTCAAAGGGATGTTAGGAAGCATTTCTTCAGCCACAGAGTAGTCAGGAAGTGGAATAGTCTAGAGAAAGATATAGTGGAGGCTGGAACCATACATAGTTTTAAGACAAGGTATGATAAAGCTCTTGGAGCAGGGAGAGAAGAGACCCAGTAGTGGACAGCGAAGAGGCGGGGCCAGGAGCTGAGTCTCGACCCCTGCAACCACAATTATGTGAGTACAATTAAGTGAGTACATGTACACTTTTATGTATACACATATACAGTGGTACCTCGAGTTACGATATTTTTTCGTTCGAGAATGCTGTTCAAGTGCCATTACCAAACGAATTTATCCCCATAAGGAATAATGTAAAATAGACTAGTCCTTTTACACCCCCAAAAATATACCTACAAAAGCATTTAAAAAAATAAACTTACATAAAAGGGCGATTTTGGGGACCATCGTAACTCGAGGTACCACTGTATCTGGATTTTCTTCTATTTTCTTAATAGTTCTTGTTCTTATCTATTTCTTTTTATCTCCATGGGGAAGTGGAAAAGAATCCTTCCTCTATACGCCATATTATAAGAGGAGTCTAAAATGCTATGAGCAAGGAGTTAGTATAAATTCCTAAGTTAATAATAGTTTTGGTAATCCCACACCTCTTCCTAATCTCCAAACTACGGAATATAATGCAGAGAATCCGTAGTTTCTAGATTAGGAGGAGGTGTGGGATTACCAAAACTATTATCCAGAGGGCTGAGGAGGGGTTATTGAGATGGTTTGGACATGTTGAGAGGATGGAACAAAATAGAATGAATTCGAGAGTGTATAAATCTGTTGTGGAGGGAAGGCAGGGTAGGGGTCGGTGCCTAGAAAAGGTTGGAGGAAGGGGTAAAGGAGGTTTTGTGTGCGAGGGGCTTGGACTTCCAGCAAGCTTGTGTGAGCGTGTTAGATAGGAGCAAATGGAGACAAATGGTTTTCAGGACTTGACGTGCTGTTGGAGTGTAAGCAAGGTAACATTTATGAAGGGATTCAGGGAAACCGGCAGGCCGGACTTGAGTCCTGGAGATGGGAAGTACAGTGCTGGCACTCTGAAGGAGGGGTGTTAATGTGGCAGTTTTATAACTGTAGTGTAAGCATGCCTCTGGCAAGACAGTGATGGAGTGAATGATGTGAAAGTTTTTTTTTTTCGGGTCACCCTGCCTTGGTGGGAAACGGCCAATGTGTTAATAAAAATAAAATAAAAATAATAACTTTATAAAGTTGGGATATATGAATGTGTGTGGATGTAGTGCAGATGATAATACCTGGAGTATACCTGGAGAGAGTTCCAGGGGTCAACTCCCCTGCGGCCCGGTCTGTGTCCAGGCCTCATGTTGGATCAGAGCCTGATCAACCAGGCTGTTACTGCTGGACGCACACAGTCCAACATACGAACCACAGCCTGGCTGGTCAGGTACCGACTTTAGGTGCCTGTCCAGTGCCTGCTTGAAGACAGCCAGGGGTTTGTTGGTAATCCCCCTGATGTATGCTGGGAGGCAGTTGAACATGCTTGGGCCCCTGACACTTATTGTGTTGTCTCTCAACGTGCTAGTGGCACCCCTGCTTTTCATTGGGGGGGATGTTACATCGCCTGCCGAGTCTTTTGCTTTCGTAGGGAGTGACTCTCGTGTGCAAGTTTGGTACTAATCCCTCAAGAATTTTCCAAGTGTATACAATAATGTATCTCTCCCGCCTGCGTTCTAGGGAGTACAGGTTTAGGAACTTCAAGCATTCCCAGTAATTGAGGTGGTTTATCACAGTTATGCATGCCGTGAAGGTTCTCTTCACATTTTCTAGGTCAGCAATTTCACCTGCCTTGAAAGGTGCAGTTAGTGTGCAGCAATATTCCAGCCTAGATAGAACAAGCGACGTGAAATGTGTCAACATGGGTTTGGCATCCCTGGTTTTGAAGGTTCTCATTATCCATCCTGTCATTTTTCTAGCAGATGCGATTGCTTCAGTGTTATGGTCCTTGAAGGTGAGATCCTCTGACATGATCACTTCCAGGTCTTTGACATTAGTTTTTCGCTCTATTGTGTGGTTGGAATTTGTTTTGTACTCCGATGAGTTTTTAATTTCCTCACGTTTTCCATATCTGAGTAATTGAAATTTCTCATCATTGAACTTCATATTGTTTTCTGCAGAACATTTAAAAATTTGGTTTATGTCTGCTTGGAGTCTTGCAGTGTCTTCAACGGTGGACACTGTCATACAGATTCGAGTGTCATCTGCAAAGGAAGACACAGTATTGTGGCTTATATCCCTGTCTATGTCCGATATGAGGATGAGGAACAGGATGGGAGCGAGTACTGTGACTTGTGGAACAGAGCTTTTCACTGTAGCCGCCTCAGACTTTACTCTGTTGACTACTACTCTTTTAGTTCTACTTGTTAGGAAATTGTAGATCCATCTACCAACTTTTCCTGTTATTCCTTTATCACACATTTTGTGTGCTATTACACCATGGTCACACTTGTCAAAGGCTTTTGCAAAGTCTGTGTATATAACATCTGCACTATATCATTCACTTATATACCCCTATCTCACCTATGGAATCTGTGCATGAGGCTCAACAACATTAAATCACCTTAGACCTCTCATAACCCAACAAAAGGCTGCAGTCAGGATGATAACAAATTCCCACTCTAGACAGCATACTCCACCAATATTCAAAACTCTATAACTACTCACCGTAGAAAATATTCATACCTATTCTTGTGCCTATTACATACATAAAACTCTGCATGCTAATATCAACCCTCTGCTGAAAATTCTCCTCAACAACTTTAATAGGTCCTATGTCCACAACACAAGACACAGATCACTTTTTGACATACCCAGAGTCCATACCAACCAATGTAAAAATTCTATGCACATAAAGGGCCCCAGAATCTGGAATTCATTACCTGTAAATATTAAGTTAACCTTGTCTGAAAATCAGTTCAAGACTCTTCTCAAAAATCACCTACTCACCCTAAACTAAATACACATACTGTAAACTACTTTCTAAAATGCTCAATGTTTTTTCATTAAGATTATCTCAATTTTATATTACCATCCTCCTAAGCACTTGTTACAATTTAATATCATCATATTGTCATTTTAAGAGTATGATATCATCATATTGTAATTTGAAATAAAATATATAACTAGAATTAACTCAATCTATTTCTCTAGTATTATGTACATAGTTTATAAGTCATTATATTAAATTGCCCCTAATGCCATGGCATGCCAGTGGCTCTCCTTGCATTTCAGTTTTATAATTGTTACTACCAATATCTATGTAAACTTGCAAAGAAATAAAATTTACTTACTTTACTACTACTGTTTGTCTTCTAGAGCATCCAGAACCTTGTCATAGTGGTCCAGTAGTTGGGACAGACAGGAGCGACCTGCTCTAAACCCATGCTGCCCTGGGTTGTGTAACTGATGGGTACCTAGATGAGTGGCGAGCTTGCTTCTTAGAATCCTTTCAAAGATTTTTATGATATGGGATGTTAGCACTATTGGTCTGTAGTTCTTAGCTATTGCTTTACTGCCCCCTTTGTGGAGTGGGGCTATGTCTGTTGTTTTTAGTAACTGCGGGACGACCCCAGTGTCCATGCTCCCTCTCCATAGGATATTAAAAGCACGTAATAGGGGCTTCTTGCAATTCTTGATGAACACGGAGTTCCACAAGTTTGGGCCTGGAGCAGAGTGCATGGGCATGTCATTTATTGCCTTTTCGAAGTCATTTGGCGTCAGGGTAATGTCAGATAGGCATGTGTCTGCCAAGTTCTGTGGCACTCTCATAATCTGGGACTTTAGTAACTCACTCATTTCCTTGCTGTCATCTCTGTAGGACCCATCCCATTTAAGTAGGGGCCCAATACTGGATGTTGTTCTCGACTTTGATTTGCCATAAGAAAAGAAATACTTTGGGTTTCTTTCAATTTCATTTAGTATGGCTTTTAGTTATTCCCGCGTTTCTTGGTTCCTGTAATATTCCTTTAGTTTTAATTCGATGTTTGCTAGAAAGAGATGATTGCCAGTGTTACAAATGAAAAGAAGTTGGATGTCCTAGCTATAAGTGAAAAAGCTGAAGGGGGTAGGGTAGTTTCAGTGAGGAGAAATAAATGGATTAAGTCAGGAGTATCTGAGAGAGTTAGAGCTAAGGAAGGGCTAGCAATAATGTTGAAGCATAAGTTATGGAAGGAGAAGAGGAAATATAAAGGTATAATTTCAAGGATTACGTGGATTAAAATAAGGGTCAGATGCAAAAAATGGATTCTAATCATTGTGCACCCAGAGGAAAAGAGATGAGCTACAAATTATACACCTGTGAGTCACAAAGAATGTTGCAGGGAATTATTAATTAATCAATATTATGAACTGGAAGAGAAAATACTATCATGTAAAAGTGAAGTATTAAATAAATTAAAATGTGTAAATACTGCAGTTGAGCAATCTAGTAATGTAAATGCCAGATCTTTGCCCAAACTCCCAACATTTAATCCAGTACCGACACACAGAATGTTGCAGTACTGACACAAAGAATGCTGCAGTACTGACACAAATAATGTTGCAGTACTGACACAAAGAATGTTGCAGTTCTGACACAAAGAATGTTGCAGTACTGACATGAATGTTGCAGTACCGACACAAAGAATGTTGCAGTACTGACACAAAGAATGTTGCAGTATTTCACAAAGAATGTTGCATTACTGACACAAAGAATGTTGCATTACTGACACAAAGAATGTTGCAGTACTGACACAAAGAATGTTGCAGTACTGACACAAAGAATGTTGCAGTACTGACACAAAGAATGTTGCAGTACTGACACAAAGAATGTTGCAGTACTGACACAAAGAATGTGTCACTAAGAAATAGTCTAGCTTCCTGATTAATTAACTTGTTAACCCAAACCATAGCAAGGGTTAATTATTGGCCAGCTATGCTAAGCATAGCAGAAAATCAAGGGATCACCTCCATCATCAACTGCAGTGTAAAACAATATAAGTGAGAGCGCGCTACACATGTCGTCTATGGCTGCCCACTACACTAGCAAAAAAACCAAAAAGATTAGTCTTATAATTTTGTCCCGACTAAAAGAGGTCTGTATGACCCTTGTGAATTTAGCATTTAGTTTTAATTGTAATAATTTGACTATAAGAGGTGCCAGACCATCAGTTGCTGGAACATTGGTGTTGTACCTGTTCATGCTGTACTGTTTTGTATACAGTTGTTCAACTGCACCTGCAGCAGTCTGCACTACAGAAAATTCCTTTATAAAACATTTGACTGCCATAATAACCAAGCTAATTCCTCCTCCAGGTTCCCATACTTGGACGAAGATGTTGTGAATTTCCTCAACTCGCTGCCAGTGTGGATTAAGGCCAACTTATATCTGCCGCGTGGAGTAGGGGAGAAGCTGGTGCTGCGTGTGGCAGCTGCTCATCTGGGACTGACAGCTGCTGCTGCTTTACCAAAGAGAGCCATTCAGTTTGGCTCCAGAATTGCAAAATTGGAGAATTCCAGAGAGAGAGGATCAGACCCATGTGTGAGACTGGTGGAGAAATAAGTTTGTTTCAGTTTAGTGTACACAGTTTAGTGTATAAAGATCCTCTATATAGTCAGTTGTCTTATAAAGCTCCATTATATACAGACAGCTCTTATAAAGCTCCTCTAAATATGTGACTTTTATAAAAGTTATTTAAAAAACATGAAAAATTAAATACCACCTGGGAAAAAAGGCCTTTGTGGTACTTACGAACTTTTATCACTTGAATTCACCAAAAACTACAGTAGCTTTATAAACTTGTACTTATAAAACAGTAGCTTTACAAAACAGCTTGTGCTTAAAAAACTACATTAGCTTTATAAGAGAGCTTGTATGTATTAACCCTTTCAGGGTTGCAAGGCCCTCTCCCAAACTCGTTTTCAGGGTCGCAAATTTTTCAGAAAAAAAAATTATTTTTTCTTATGAAATGATAGAGAATATTTTTCCGGTCATAACACCACCAAAATTATGAAATTTGATGGAAAACTAACGGAATTATGCTCTCGCGAAGTTAGCGGTATCGATGACATTTACACATAAGCGATTTCGCCCACTTTGAGCCCTATTTTCGGCAAATTCCAGTGTTTCAGTCTACTAAAATTATAGCTATTTCGCTAGAATTCCATTTGTTCTATCAATTGAGTATAAGAAACCAACAATTTACCAATTTCAACTACCCAATAAGGTGGTCAGAAATTGGCAATTTGGCCAATTTCACACAAATTTAAAAAAATGCCAATTTCAAAATAGGGTCCAGAATAAACGAGACAGACATTCATGGCAGTCAAATAACATTTTATCTGTTCATTAGTCACGTCTCCAGACCCCTCTTACATTAATTTTTCTTTCCATTTTGAATTTTTATTCTCACAAAAAATAGAAGATTTACTGTTATGTATACAACTGCATCATTGTAAAAATGGTATAAATAATATCAGCGCACTTGTGCAAGAATATTAGACTACCCAGTTGATGTGTATTGGACACATGGCGTGATTTGTTTACTCTTGAACATCGGCAAAAATCGAACATTTTCGCTACTTTGCGCTCAGTTTCAAGGTACTTGTCATCGTGAAACCAGTCAAAATTATCTCTATTTCTGTAATATATCATCCATTCTATCAAATGAGACTAAGAAAACTAGAATACAAGCATAAATACTATACGAAAATAGACTGCAAAGTCGCTGTTTTAAACCAAAAACACGGTCAGCGTTTGTTTTTCCTCATTATGCACTGTGTGGTGCAGGATTTTTTTTATACTGAGCACACTGACCGCACAGACCCATTCTCTCACATCTAGGCCTACCAGCCTGTTTCCACTGATTTGAGGGCGCTAGAATTTAGGCATACTAGTACAACGAAAAACCTGGTGCGTAAGCCGTACTAGTACGGCCGAAACCCTGAAAGGGTTAAACTACTAACTACTATAGTATAGTCTACTGACTTTATTGTAAACAGTTAACTTGTGTATTCTTTATTTTCTTGTAGATTATGTTGTTTCATAATACAGTTGTTTTTTACATGCATTCCTTCAGTAATTATTATCCTAATTTTTGTTTAACATATTTATAGCAGCAGGCTCTGCATTAGAATTACCACGTAAAGGCAAATTTCTGGCAGTTTGAGAGTTTTTTTTTCAGAGAAATGTGAAACCATGAGAAAACAATTTTATGATGTATTGTAGTTGGTGGAAGTGACCACTCAATAGCAACACCTTGGTGCTGTTTGTGTTTTACAATGTTTGTGTTTTACAATATTTGTGTTTTACAATTGGGGGGGGATGGGTTCATTATTATTATAATAAAAAAGAAGCACTAAACCTACAAGGGTCATAGAGCGCAACAGGGCAGGGAAGGGTGCAGAGGTATTGGGTAGCAAGAAGGAGAGGGATTATTATTAGGTCATGCAGTGCAGTGGATAGTGCAGGGGTAGAGGGTAGCAAGAGGGAGAGGTAGAAAGGGCTGTGAAGAGTGCTAGAGGCAGCATCATCAAAGTTTGTGCAGTAAATCAGTTGCTGTCAAAAAGTCAACAAGAGAATCTGGGTTAAAGGAGAGTCCATCAGCAAGAAGGGAAGATGAAGTAAAGGCATTAGAGTGGTGATGACGTCGGAGGTAAATTCTGTATGCTCGTTGATAGAGTGGGCAGTCCAACAGAATATGGCTAACAGAAACTGGAACCTGACAATTCTCACAGAGTGGAACAGGACGCCTCGCCTTGAGATACCCGTGAGTAAAACGAGTGTGGCCAATGCGAAGACAGGAGAGTGTAGTCTCCCAACCTTGACACTGATGACAAGAAGAAGGCCAGAAACTTATACATTTGTCCTTGGTTTAATAGAATGAAATTTGTTATGTAGCAGATTAGACCAACGTTGTTCCAACGGTTGTGAAGGTGGGTAGAAATCACAGCAAAATAGTCTGTGAATGGAACACCTCTACATATATGAAACTGAGAGGTCATGTACTGCTGACCGTGCAGAAGTGTCCGCCTGTTCATTGCCCTGTATGTCAACATGACCGATGACCCAGCAAAAAACAATATCTTTGTGCTTGCTAGAGATACAGCGTAATCAAAGTTGGATATATGAAGAACCAGGGGATGAGGTGAATCAAATTTTCGTATAGCCTGTAAAGCGCTAAGGGAGTCTGAAACTACCACAAATGGCAACACAGGCATAGATGCAATACGGATAAGTGCAACAGGAATGGCATACAATTCAGCTGTAAAAATGCTAGCCGAGGCTAATAAATGCCCTCGTACGACGTTGTTTGGAAACAGTGCTGCAAATCCGACACCGCCAGAAGACTTGGAACCGTCGATGTACACTGCAATGGTATGAGAATGAGACTGGAAGTGATTAAGAAAAAGAGAGCGAGAAGCAACCGTAGGTATTTGGGCTTTCACACATGGCAGTGGGAAAGAACAGACATGAACTGTCAGAACTTCCCAAGGGGGAAGGGAAAAGTTAGATGCTACATGAAAATAGAAAGGTGGCAACTGAAGACAAGACGAGCGAATGTAGACGAAAAGGGATGGAGTAAACAGGGGCGGCAAACAGATAAGGAACTAATACTAACATCCGTTACCATCCTATATATGAAAGGATTGCGGAGGTCATGAGAGCGAACAAAAGAGCAGAGGCAATGAGCATCAAGGAGATCGGTCAAGGATGGAATATTTGCATCTACATAGAGGCTCTCAACAGGTGAAGAGTGTAGTGGTTGTAGGTTATTGAAACGCTGAGTAACCATAACAATGTACTCTCCAAAGCCGCTCCATAACAACAACAACAATAACAACACAATTATAAATGACTGAACCAAACAAACATAGTATTCAATCCTCCTACTGCTCCCAACCCCTTATCAAACCTCCCAGGAGGTTCTTCCTGTATGCTAACCTGCTCTTTAAGTTTATTACCATTATTATCTGTTGTGGGCAGTTCCTTTAAACCACTCCTTACTGCTTCTGGTACTGTTGGAATCAGTGGTTGTTCTCCACTCCTAAACCTTGGCATGAGCTGATCTATATGCCTTTTCCATATCATGTTACCAAACCCTCTAATTAACACTTTATAATTCCTAACCCCTAATACCTCCACAATTTTTCCTTCTAACCAAGGGTCACCTTTCCCAAAGTTCCTTGCATACACAGCATCATCAACTTTAAAATGCTTCACCACTCCTTGAAGGTCACCAGCAGGCATGTTAGGCAATGAATTGTCCTCTTTAACATGACATTTGACAGCCGATACAGGGACTTTAAAATTCCTATGAAACATCATTTCTGCTGGTGTCTTATTTGTGGAGGAATGAACAGTTTTCCTATGGTTATATAAGAACCTACATAATCTGGTATTGAGAGAACCTTTTGTAAACTTGTGTAAACCTTCCTTCAATGACCTTACCGCCCTCTCCGCCAGACCATTTGATGAAGGATGGTATGGGGCTGGAGTAACATGTTCAATACTATTCTTACTAAAGAAGGCTTCCAGCTCTTGTGAGACAAAATAAGCAGCATTATCTGACACAACTGTGTCTGGTAACCCAAAATTACAAAAGGATTTCCTCAGTAACTCAGTAGTAACTGTGGATGTCATGGAGCTTGTTACTTGCACATCTAAGAATTTTGAAAAGGAATCCACAATTACCAAAAAATATTTGCCCTCAACAGGACCTGCATAATCTATATGCACTCTAGACCATGGTGTCCCAGTGCTGGGCCAAGATAGGACAGGAGATGAATTTGGCTTAAAATTCTGAAAACAAATGGGACAACTCTTTGTCACTTCTGCAATATCTTGGTCCATCTTTGGCCACCAGACCCACTGCCTAGCTTCTGCTTTCATAGCATTGATACCATTATGACCTATATGCAGATGCTCCAATACCTTACATCTCAATTTTACAGGCACTACCACTCTATTTCTATACAATAATACATTATCATGAACAGTCAGATCTGATTTGACTGAATTATAATCAGAAAAAAATACACTGTTTTTACACCATCCATTTTTAACATTATTTACTACTTGGGATAATACAGCATCTATCCCAGTTTCCTCTTTGATTTTGTCAAATGATAAGTGTTTGAAATCGAGGAACTCTACTAATCTCACATATTCGAAGGTATACCTGATTCTAAGCTGTGATCTTCAATAGGTAATCTACTAAATGCATCTGCAATAACATTTTCCTTACCAGCCTTGAATGACAATTCATAATCATACTGAGCTAATAACAGAGCCCAACGCTGAATTCTGGCATTTGCATTTACTGGAATATGTTTCCCTTTACCAAACAACCCTAGCAATGGTTTATGATCTGTGCGAGCAACAAACTTTCTCCCTAGCAAAAAATATCTGAATTTCTTAACAGCGTACACCAAAGCTAGACCTTCTTTATCAAGTTGAGAATAATTCTGTTCTGCCGGAGAAAGTTTCTTACTAGCAAAATACACAGGGTTTTCCTGGCCATTTACTACCTGGATTAACACACATCCAACACCCACAGAAGAAGCATCAACCTCAATTATTAATGGATGCTCTCCCGTAAAATTAGTCAACAAAGCTGAACACTCCAATTGTTTTTTAATCCTTTGAACAGCTTCCTCTTCCACTGAAGACCACTCAAATGTAGCCCCCTTTTTTAACAAATCATACAGTGGTGCCAAAATTAAAGAAAATTTTTTAATAAACTTACAATAGTAAGTCACCATCCCCACAAAAGACTGAACTTCTCCTACAGACGTAGGTGAAGGTAAATTCACAAGAGCCTCCACCTTCTGAGAAGAGGGTTTAATACCTGCCCCAGAAATCTCATACCCCAGATATGCAATAGATCTGGCTTTCAACACTGACTTATCCTTATTCAGTACTACATTATGCTCTTGTAAAATACTCAACACCTGCCTGAGTCTGACATCATGCTCAACTTCTGTGGCACCACATATTATGATATCATCTAAATAGGCTGCAACCCCATCCAGGTTAACAAACAATTGGGAAATAAATTTCTGGAAAATACCAGGAGATGAGGAAATTCCAAATGGTAATCTCTTATATTTAAAAAGTCCCCTGTGGGTATTAATTACTAAAAGATGTTGGCTCCTCTCATCTACAGGTATCTGTAAATAAGCATCCTTCAAATCTAATTTTGTAAATATTTTACCTTTACCCACTACAGACAATAATTCCTCAATCCTGGGTAAAGGATATCTTTCACAATGAATGTTTTGATTTACATATTTAAAATCCCCACATATTCTCATAGACTTAGAGTCAGCCTTTATTACTGGGACAATAGGTACAGACCATTCACTATGCGAAATAGGCTCAATAATGCCTTTCTGCACTAATTTTTCTAATTCTTTCTCAATCATCTCTTTGTGAAAAAATGGTACTGGCTGTGCTTTCACAAACTTAGGAACAGCATCACTTTTCACATGAATTTTGGCCACAAAGCTGGAGATAGGTTTACTAGAATCTACCCTAAAATTATCTAACATTTCTTCAGCACTGTCTAGTTTGTTAATTTTGGTAGATTTATCCAATCCAGCAAGGTAAATCCCTACCTTTTTCATGAGGTCTTTCCCACACAAGTTACTATTATGGGATTTCACTACATAAAACACTTGTGACACCTCTAAGTTATTATATCTTACCGGCAAAACCACCTGTCCCAGAAGGTTTATTTTCCAATTATCATATGCAGTTACCCTCCTAGAACATGGCTCAATGTGCCCCTTTACTGCCTCTACCCAGTCTTTGGATAAAGTCGAGATGGACGCCCCACTGTCAATCTCAAAAGGTACCTGTTGATTGTTAATGATAAACCCATATTTCTCTGCCTTCATGGAAAACTATCACCGCCATCCAGCACCTTAATTGACTTTGTTCTAGGATATCTAGGTGACTGCTGTGTCCTTGCTGTCCTGTTTTTGTCAATACTTGAATTGGATACAGCTTTAGGAGACACTTTTGACGATTTCTCTCTACACACTCTTCTCAAGTGGCCTTTCTTATGACACTTATTACAGAAAAAGTCTTTAAACCTACAAGTACTACTACTGTGCTGGAACCCACAAGGTTTACATTTCACAGCATTAATCACTTGTACCGCAGGAGCAGAGTTCTGATCTGTAACAAATGCCTGTTCCAAGTTCAAAAGTTTGTCAAATAGTTTTGCAGACTGCACACTTTGCAAATCCAAATTTTCTGCAACTAGGTGAGGAAAATATACTTCATCCACCACCACCATAAACAACTGGTCCCTCACTCTGGGGTCAAATTGTCCCCCAAAGGTACAGTTCACAGCCAATGCTTTTAAATCTGTATATAATTCATGCAAGGACTCACCCTGTCGTTTCTTCCTCTGCTGAAAAGCCAACAAACTGCGGTGGTAGGCTGATTTCACTGCATAATAACTTTTCAGTGCCGCTACCAAGTCATCGTAACGCTCGTGTGGTAAATCTGGTGACACACATTACCTAAAACACTGTAAGTTTCTGATCCCAGGGACACTAGCAAGAAATTCCTCTTGTTATCTTGCTCTTTAATTCCTAAGTGAGCGAAATTGGCTTCCAACAAGCTTAGCCAGAGCTCCAAAGAAATCTTACGTGGGTCGAAAGGTTCCAACCTTCCTTGTGCTGCCATGCTGCCACTTGTTGCTGCTTTATCACCGTTCTGCTGCAATGTCCTCGGCTGGCAATATCCCTACTACTTCAGGCCACATTGGCCCACTATCCTTGGCTCTGATGATCCCATTCTCGTCGCCACTGTAGTGGTTGTAGGTTATTGAAACGCTGAGTAACCATAACAATGTACTCTCCAAAGCCGCTCCATAACAACAACAACAATAACAACACAATTATAAATGACTGAACCAAACAAACACAGTATTCAATCCTCCTACTGCTCCCAACCCCTTACAAAGAGTGAAAAGCACTGAGGCATAAATGTAATCCCTGGTGATGAATGAGGTCAAGGCTAGAAAGAGTTGCAGAAGCTGCTGAATATATCTAGTCGCCATAATCTAGTTTCGATAAAATTAGGGCAGAATGCAGTCAAAGGAAAGTTCTACGATCAGCCCCCCATGAAAGATGAGGGAGAATTTTAACATAACGCTAAATGGTTCACCCATCACAAGGCTCACAGAGGGAAAATTCCTAGGAATCCACCTTGACAGTAGTCTTAAATTCCAAACACACATACAACAAATTTCCAAGAAAATCTCAAGGACAGTAGGTATATTATCTAAGATACGCTATTATGTGCCTCAACCAGCTCTCATTGCACTATATCATTCTCTTATCTACCCTTATCTCACCTATAGAATCTGTGCATGAGGCTCAACAACATTAAATCACCTTAGACCACTCATAACCCAGCAAAAGGCTGCAGTCAGGATGATAACAAATTCCCACTCTAGACAGCATACTCCACCTATATTCAGAACCTTAAAA
>WNWK01014362.1:0-51564 GCA_009830355.1 Cherax destructor | reverse complement strand
TTCTCTGTGTTGTACCAGGAAGGGGTTTCACACTGCTTCTCTGTTTTGTACCATGGAAGGGTTCCACACTAGCTGTCTGTGTTGTATCATGGAAGGGTTCCACACTAGCTGTCTGTGTTGTAATGGAAGGGTTCCACACTAGCTTCTCTGTGTTGTACCATGGAAGGGTTCCACACCCAGCTTCTCTGTGTTGTACCATGGAAGGGTTCCACACTAGCTTCTCTGTGTTGTACCATGGAAGGGTTCCACACTAGCTGTCTGTGTTGTACCATGGAAGGGTTCCACACTAGCTTCTCTGTGTTGTACCATGGAAGGGTTCCACACTACTTCTCTGTGTTGTACCATGGAAGGGTTCCACACTAGCTTCTCTGTGTTGTACCATGGAAGGGTTCCACACTAGCTCTGCATTTTAAAAAAATAGAAGGTTATGTGTAGCAAAGATTATCTGAACCATTTTTGTGTTGGTTCCCAAATACTACTCCTGTGTTTGTGAGCATAGCGCATGTTATTGTTGATGTGCACTGGGTTTATGTCTGATACTGATGATGTACTGTTGATGTGCACTGTGGTTTATGTCTGGTACCTGTGATATACTGCTGTCTTGATAGTACTCTGTCTTCGCTCTCCTACCCCCAGTGCCCAGCATCATAACATTCGTTTTGTTCGTGTTAAACAACTATTGGATCATTCTTGAAGTCTATTCTGCTCTCCCTGTCGCCTTTTCTCGTCCTCTTTGATTTATAGCCTCATGATCTTCACAAGAACATATAAGACCTAATTGCTGTAGTAGTCAATACATACACCTGGAACAATGTAGGACCCGAGGTGGTGAGTTTAGGTCTCCACTATCTGCTATTCTCTCAGCCTGATAAGTCATTCCTTAGGATGTTTGCAACTAACCAGAGTCTTCTTGCGGGCTACAAATATCTAGTTTCCCAAAATATGAGCTTTCTGGCTGACCCTGTTTAATCTGTCATACGTTTCCAACAGGTTTTGCAGACACGACCTTCCAGTTTTAAACCCATGCAGATGTTCCATCAGTAATTTAGTGGTTTCAAGATGTTCAATAGGTCTCAGTCTTATCTTTTCCCCGCAACTTTTACATCAGGTACCAGTCATCAGGTTCCAGTCATCAGATACAGTCATCGGGTACCTTACCCACCATTAGGGATTCAGTTGCTTCTCCTAATATTAGAGGTGACACTTCATCTGATTCCTTTGATACATCAACTTCCATTAAAAGTCCCTCTTCCTGATCATTACTTGTTTCACTGAGAGTTCTGTTTGGTTTATCTTTCTTTCCATCTCTCATACTCGTCCTTGTTCATTTATGAACACACTGTTCAGCTCTACGCACACCTTCCTGTTTCCCTTTGTTTTATCTTCGTTATCATTTGATCCTAGACGGTAATATTTCTTCTGATGTCACTTTAAAATAGCTTTAGTTCAGTCTTTGTGTTGGCTGCTGTATCAGTTTCGGGTTGCTTTCAGTTTCCGTTCTCACCCAAATACAGTGGTCCCTCGGTTTTCGTGCATCTCCAAACTCGAACATTTATGTAAGTGTATTTTCGTAAGTGCCGTTGCAAGTGTATTTTTGGGGGTCTGAAATAGACTAACCTACGTGACATTATTTCTTAAGGAAGTAAATTCGTTCGGTAATGGCACTTGAGCAGCATTCTGGAACGAATTTTCGGCGAAAACCGAGTCACCACTGTACAATTAAAAAATTCATTGGTTCGTTTAGTGAACATAAGGAGTGAAAAAATTTTGATTGAAAAAAAATCAGTCGTTTCCTGTGTGAATTGGTTCCTGAAATAGTCACCCCATTTCACTTGAGCCCCTGTTCCTTCAACATTATATTTCATTATCACATCTCTGATTTGTTTATTGTTTGGTTCCATTTCCACCAATGAGAACTTCAACACATTGATTACCTGCCCCCACCAGTATCCACCTGTTGAGCCATATATAATGTAATGTATATAATTACGCAATTAAAGAACCATGTATCCAAGAATAACCCCTTGTGGTCCTCCGCTTGCTGCTTCTCTCCATGCTGTCACCACCTCTCTCACTGTGACTCGGCTGTCTGTCTGTCTGTCTGTCCATTACAGAACTCTCTCGGTCATCCCAGTCTGTTTTAGAAAGGTTTTCAGCTTTAAACGCTGTTTTCCTCATTTTTTTTTTTCTTCTGTCGCCTTCCTGACTGCAATATACTTTCTCCTGACTATTCTATATTGCTCTTGGCTCGCTTCCTTATCTTTCGTTACACTTGTTTTAACGTATTTTAGTTCCTATTTTTTGCTTTAATAAATGATTTATTGAATTACAGGTTGCTTTTGTACCTCTGTTCTGTGTGTGTTTCGACATGTTCCTGTGGCTTCTGTGTGTCTCTTGGAGGTGACGTCCATCTTGACTTTCTCTTTCAGTTCAGTATCTCGTTATATTTTCTTAAGAAACTCTCATATTTGCCCCCTATTTGCATTATCCGCCATCTCCTACTCTGTCTCTTACATTTTCTTCCCTTCACCTCCGTCATGTAAATACATACCAGGATGCAGTGGTTACTCACAGAACTTCCTCGTGTTTACATACTCAAAGTTTTATTCTTCTCTCATCCACTAGAATTACTCACCTTGTCTGTTCCTTACTCGTTTTTTATCTCCAAGTTTGCGTCTCCTAGGTTGAAGTCTACCAGGGTTATAAGGGCTCAACTTTCACTGGTTACTGGTGATGCGTAAATATTCTATTTTTTTCATGAACTTTCAAGTTTGAGGAGGATGAGTTCTATTGTTTTTATTCACGCATCTTAATGTCTAAGTAAATTAACTCTTGCCATAACCTCTGCTATGTCATAGCTTCTGTTACGTTATAGATTTTTCTGTATCAAAGATTCTGCTGTTTCGTAACTTCTGTTCTGCCATAGCTTCTGCTGTGTCATGTCTTCCATGGCATAGCTTCTGCTGTGCCAAGTCTTCCATGGCATAGCTTCTGCTGTGCCATGTCTTCCATGGCATAGCTTCTGCTATATCTCAGTTTGTGCTCTCCAACTGTCTACTTCTTCCCTCTCCTCTTCTGCTTTGAGGTGTTTACTGAAGTTTTAATGGCTTTACTGACGAGTTATGATCATTTATTTTAAACATAATTTCTGTTTCCCAGAGTATTTTGAATGTCATGATCATATCTCTTGTTCTTCGTTTCATAAAGGGCAAGATATTCAATTCTCGTTATCTCTCCTTGTTGGTCTGTCTTCTCTAGTTTTGGTTAGCAAGTGACACGATGATAGCTCCACACAGGCGCTGCATACTCGAGGATTAATGTCACCTTCGAGGTAGCGTTTTGAAGGAATCCTTGTCTACATTTCTGTATGCCATTCCTTTGCTTCCCAGTCTAGTATGTGCACTTCTGAGTACAGGTTTGGTATAACGGTTTGAGTACAGGTTTGGTATAACGGTTTGTCCATTGGTCTCGTCCCTGTCTGCTTGCGTGATTTTTGTACTAAGCGAGTACAGTTATAGTACCGTGTCTGGCGATTTGTGACGGGGTTCGAACCTCCGCAACTTCTTACGCCGAATGGCCTCCTGCACAAGTTGCACTCCATGGGTAGTTCTCTCAAGATGTGTTTCATATTCGTATCTCATCTCCTCTCTCCTTACCCATTAAAGTACACTTAAGTGAGTAGGACTCTAGTGACCCTTCAGTCAGCCATTCCTGTGGTTTGTCCAGGTCATCTTGTAGTCTCCGACTGCTCGGCTCCTTTCCAAGCCTCATTGTTGGCATCATCCGTAAACATAGATATGAAGAAGTCTACCCCTGTTGGCAGGTCATTAACATACACAAGGAACAGTATGGAGACTAGTACCCAGCCCAGGGGAACACCACTAGTTATATTCCCCCTCCCCATCCTGGACCCTTTGTTCTTCAGTGTGTATATGTGTGTATGTGTGTGTGTGAGCGTGTGTGTGTGTGTGTGTGTGTGTGTGTGTGTGTGTGTGTGTGTGTGTGTGTGTGCGTGTGATCACCTTCGACCTTACAGCTGAGAGTTCATCTATCTGAGGCAGCTTCAGTTTGGATCACACCTGTTTATTACGTGATACTCGAGAGTGCAAAGGTTAAAGTTCAGTGTTTACGAACATTCAAAATATTCCACTCCCCTCCCCTCCCCCCTCTCTCTCTCTCTCTCAACCAAATTGTTTATTTTAAAAATAACAAGTTTACACTCTATGTCGAATCAAGGATAAATGTTTTGAAGGTTTCTTCTGTTCCTAGTCTTTAAGTTCCCACTCTACCAACCCTTTAATGGAAGCACCTTGATGCTTGTGAAGAGCTCATGATCAAAGGAACTGGAGCAGCTCCTCCCTCCCACGGACACAAACCTGACTCTACCTCCCGTCCACCAAACATCTCACCCCAAAAAAATGATAATGATAATTACAGTTTACTCTAACTTCATGTTGAAGCTGAAGTTTTTGGTGATGTTCAACAGTACGCTGTTCCTCAGCTGTTTTTCTTCAGCTGTACATCAGCTGTTGTTCCTCAGCTGTTTATCATCACCTGTTCTTCATCAGTTGCTTTTCTATAGCTGCTTCTCCTCAGCTGTTGCTCCTCAGCTGTTGCTCCTCAGCTGTTGCACCTCAGCTGTTGCGCCTCAGCTGTTGCTCCTCAGCTGTTGCTCCTCAGCTGTTGCTCCTCAGCTGTTGCTCCTCAGCTGTTGCTCCTCAGCTGTTGCGCCTCAGCTGTTGCACCTCAGCTGTTGCTCCTCAGCTGTTGCTCCTCAGCCGCTATTCCTCACTTATTCTTCAGTTTGGCTGCTAACACTCTTCACTGAGACGCATCTTGATGCTGAGAAGTTGTCCTCAGTACAGATATTCAGAGTCAAGTTAAAAATGTTCTCCGTCTTCAAATCACACCGGAGCTCCCAAGACTTTTTTCGCCCTCGTCCCCAGTCAGAGATTTAAGCATCGAACGCTCGATTTTTAATGATAACGAATCAATACTCGTTATTATAACTACAAAAAGAGCAAAACCCGTGTGGGTCATTCATGGGTTGCTGAATGAGTTGTACAGCGTGAACCTGAGTATAAAAGGAGGAAAATATAAGATTTAGTTAAGACGTTAATTAATCTGTGCTCAATAATAAGCGACCTGAAGACAGAAACTCAGAAGACAGAAAGTGGGATCTTCGTAGAGGATGACAGGGAAAAGTAAGGTATCAGGGCTTTGTCGAGACAGATTTAAAATAAATTCCACGTGTGCTCTGATACACAGGGCAATTAAAATATGGAAGACTCTCAGCAGCACATGATAAATCTCAGAGGTGACGGGCGCCTCTCAGCGACATGTGTGAGTTGTGTGTCCGATACTCTGATGCTTCAACAGCATGATCCATAATCAGCAGCGATAAGAGGATGGTTGTGGTTGTGATATAATACGGGTATTGAATTATTGCATTCTACTATTATTGGTAAAAGGTGATCCTTCACACCCACCTAACACCTAGCTTAAACATTTTTTTATAATCATGAGATTATATATATATATAGTAGGTAGGTGTGCAGGTATTGAGGTGACGTGGCTGTTCAGTAGCACCTTCAGGTGATCTAAGATGCTCACTTGCATCTAAAGGTGACCTGAACATACCCTTAAGATCTCAGAAATTGACTACCGATCGCAGCTTTTCTGGGGCTGCCTCTTGTAAACACCTGTATACCCATCACCACCCGCAGACCTGCACGTCACGGTGGATGTATCTTACACCTGCTTACTGAAGTGAAGAGAATTGAATAAGTCCCTTTTTAGACAAAATTTCGTCTCAGTAAAACGCCACATTCCTTTAATGAACGAAAAACAACGAATTAAATTTAATCATCGATTTAGTGCCATCGAGAAAGATAATAGTGAAGGTGGCATCCCACAAGCGACTTTCTTTTCTCCTACGCCGATACTTTGGATGCCCCTATGACCGTTTGTGTCGCTGCTGGCTGGTCGTTCGCTCTTGCTGCTTTCGCTGCCTCGATGTCAACATTGGATGACATCCCGTGTACTCGTGATGTGAATTTGTAAGTAACATGATGTATGCATTATGGAGAGCGTGAACCTCGCCGGTGATTGGTCCAGGCTGGCTTGCCCAGATCCCGTCCAGCCAATCACAGCTCAGGTGTCAGGCGACTCGCTATAATTCGAGTCTAAAAAGTCCGGCTAATTGTTAAAAAAAAAAAAAAAACGGTTATAGAGCGGGCACTGTGCCAGGCTCCGGAACAGTGGCCAATGGTGTGTTAACGTCTGGGGGCAGTAGCCAATGATGTGTCAGCACCTGGGGCAGTAGCCAATGATGTGTCAGCACCTGGAGGCAGTGACCAATGGTGCGTCAACATATAGTAAAATGACCAGTAGTGTGTCAGCCTCTAGGGAAACGACCAATGGTGTGCCAGCATCTAAAAAAAAAAAGAGAGCAGTGGTATGCCAGCACCTGGGTAATGACCACTGAGTACAGCTGGAAGGTTACTGTGAGGCACGCAGCCTTCCCCCCCCCCCCACACACACACCTGACATACTATACCACTATCATTAATTAATTACCACAACAACTTCAAATAAACCTCACGATACGAGTCAAGCACTCGATAAAATTAGCTCTCAGCCATTAAACAAAAGCAACGTAGCATTTCCCCTCGACTTTATCAACGCATCAGCAATCTCAAAAACAAAAGCCATAACGAAACATCTGGAGCTAAATATAAAAAATAAATGCCACAGAATATGACTTGTCGTCAACGCGGTCCACTTAAACAGCTGGATAATATATCCACTTAAGTTCAAGATTATAGGTATTATCCGCCTCGATACTATCATACAGGTGGGAACACTAAATCTAAGTTAATGATGAAGGAACAAGTGTATATGTTTGAGTCTGATTATATGGGATGTTATACGTAGCATCAGGACCACACCGGGTGCTAGCACCGCCACCAGGGCGTCTTACACGTGTAGGTGGTGTTACTAGTGGTACCACACCGGGTGCTAGCACCGCCACCAGGGCGTCTTACACGTGTAGGTGGTGTTACTAGTGGTACCACACCGGGTGCTAGCACCGCCACCAGGGCGTCTTACACGTGTAGGTGGTGTTACTAGTGGTACCACACCGGTGCTAGCACCGCCACCAGGGCGTCTTACACGTGTAGGTGGTGTTACTAGTGGTATCACACCGGTTGCTAGCACCGCCACCAGGCGTCTTACACGTGTAGGTGGTGTACTAGTGGTACACGGCTAGCACCGCCACCGACGTCTCACGGTGGTGGTGTTACTAGTGGTATCACACCGGGTGCTAGCACCGCCACCAGGGCGTCTTACACGTGTAGGTGGTGTTACTAGTGGTATCACACCGGGTGGTAGCACCGCCACCAGGGCGTCTTACACGTGTAGGTGGTGTTACTAGTGGTATCACACCGGGTGGTAGCACCGCCACCAGGGCGTCTTACACGTGTAGGTGGTGTTACTAGTGGTATCACACCGGGTGCTAGCACCGCCACCAGGACGTCTTACACGTGTAGGTGGTGTTACTAGTGGTATCACACCAGGTGCTAGCACCGCCACCAGGGCGTCTTACACGTGTAGGTGGTGTTACTAGTGGTATCACACCAGGTGCTAGCACCGCCACCAGGGCGTCTTACACGTGTAGGTGATGTTACTAGTGGTATCACACCAGGTGCTAGCACCGCCACCAGGACGTCTTACACGTGTAGGTGGTGTTACTAGTGGTATCACACCGGGTGCTAGCACCGCCACCAGGACGTCTTACACGTGTAGGTGGTGTTACTAGTGGTATCACACCGGGTGCTAGCACCGCCACCAGGGCGTCTTACACGTGTAGATGGTGTTACTAGTGGTATCACACCGGGTGGTAGCACCGCCACCAGGGCGTCTTACACGTGTAGGTGGTGTTACTAGTGGTATCACACCGGGTGGTAGCACCGCCACCAGGGCGTCTTACACGTGTAGGTGGTGTTACTAGTGGTATCACACCGGGTGGTAGCACCGCCACCAGGGCGTCTTACACGTGTAGGTGGTGTTACTAGTGGTATCACACCGGGTGCTAGCACCGCCACCAGGGCGTCTTACACGTGTAGGTGGTGTTACTAGTGATATCACACCGGGTGCTAGCACCGCCACCAGGGCGTCTTACACGTGTAGGTGGTGTTACTAGTGGTATCACACCGGGTGCTAGCACCGCCACCAGGGCGTCTTACACGTGTAGATGGTGTTACTAGTGGTATCACACCAGGTGCTAGCACCGCCACCAGGGCGTCTTACACGTGTAGATGGTGTTACTAGTGGTACCACACCAGGTGCTAGCACCGCCACTAGGGCGTCTTACACGTGTAGGTGGTGTTACTAGTGGTATCACACCAGGTGGTAGCACCGCCACCAGGGCGTCTTACACGTGTAGGTGGTGTTACTAGTGGTATCACACCGAGTGGTAGCACCGCCACCAGGGCGTCTTACACATGTAGATGGTGTTACTAGTGGTATCACACAGAGTGGTAGCACCGCCACCAGGGCGTCTTACACGTGTAGGTGGTGTTACTAGTGGTATCACACAGAGTGGTAGCACCGCCACCAGGACGTCTTACACGTGTAGGTGGTGTTACTAGTGATATCACACCGGTGCTAGCACCGCCACCAGGGCGTCTTACACGTGTAGGTGGTGTTACTAGTGGTATCACACCGGGTGCTAGCACCGCCAACAGGGCGTCTTACACATGTAGGTGGTGTTACTAGTGGTATCACACCAGGTGGTAGCACCGCCACCAGGGCGTCTTACACGTGTAGGTGGTGTTACTAGTGGTATCACACCAGGTGGTAGCACCGCCACCAGGGCGTCTTACACGTGTAGGTGGTGTTACTAGTGGTACCACACCAGGTGGTAGCACCGCCACCAGGGCGTCTTACACGTGTAGGTGGTGTTACTAGTGGTATCACACCGAGTGGTAGCACGCCACCAGGGCGTCTTACACGTGTAGGTGGTGTTACTAGTGGTACCACACCAGGTGCTAGCACCGCCACCAGGGCGTCTTACACGTGTAGATGGTGTTACTAGTGGTACCACACCAGGTGCTAGCACCGCCACTAGGGCGTCTTACACGTGTAGGTGGTGTTACTAGTGGTATCACACCGAGTGGTAGCACCGCCACCAGGGCGTCTTACAAGGGTAGGTGGTGTTACTAGTGGTATCACACCGAGTGGTAGCACCGCCACCAGGGCGTCTTACAAAGGGTAGGTGGTGTTACTAGTGGTATCACACCGGGTGGTAGCACCGCTACCAGGGCGTCTTACAAGGGTAGGTGATGTTACTAGTGGTATCACACCGAGTGGTAGCACCGCCACCAGGGCGTCTTACAAGGGTAGGTGGTGTTACTAGTGGTATCACACAGAGTGGTAGCACCGCCACCAGGGCGTCTTACACGTGTAGGTGGTGTTACTAGTGGTATCACACAGAGTGGTATCACACAGAGTGGTAGCACCGCCACCAGTTCGTCTTACAAGGGTAGGTGGTGTTACTAGTGGTACCACTTGCACGGATGGTGAGTGGTACCACAGGATAGGACTTCTTACAGAGTTTGCTGGTGGGACCATACGGACCACACCTTCACTAGAACCTTTTACCACCAGTAAGGACCCCACGCAGCGCCATTGCTCACCTTTTATAATCTCAAGTGCAAAATTGTTGGTCCATTGCACGCGAGCTGCCGGAATCATGTGACCCATGATGCTTGAGGTTCTGAGGTGACCCATGGTACTTGGGGTTCTAGGAAAGTGACCCATGGTGCTTGAGGTTCTGAGAAAGCAATCCATGGTGCTTGATGCTCTGGGAAGGCGATTCATGGTGCTTGAGGTTCTGGGAAGGCGATCCATGGTGCTTGATGCTCTGGGAAGGCGATCCATGGTGCTTGATGCTCTGGGAAGGCGATCCATGGTGCTTGATGCTCTGGGAAGGCGATCCATGGTGCTTGAGGTTCTGGGAAGGCGATCCATGGTGCTTGATGCTCTGGGAAGGCGATCCATGGTGCTTGATGCTCTGGGAAGGCGATCCATGGTGCTTGATGCTCTGGGAAGGCGATCCATGGTGCTTGAGGTTCTGGGAAGGCGATCCATGGTGCTTGAGGTTCTGAGAAAGCAATCCATGGTGCTTGATGCTCTGGGAAGGCGATCCATGGTGCTTGAGGTTCTGGGAAGCTTAAACAAGATTTATTTTCCAGCGAAATTGGAACGTATCAAGTGTCCAAAATTTACGTGTACCCGATAAAACTAATACTTCTAAATAATGCTTCTAAATAATTTGCAAACAGATTCCTGTTACTCACTGTAGATTAGTTTATTGTGTATCCTACATCCATCCTGTGGACGGTAGCACAAGAGCATATGGATACACGAATGACAGTTCCCAGGTCTTTCGCTTATCCATGTGCTCTTGCTCTACCATCCACAGGATGGTAGTGAGGTGCACAATAAACTAGCAGCTATCGTCCACAGGATGGAGGTGCACAATAAACTAGCAGCTATCGTCCACAGGATGGATGTGCACAATAAACTAGCAGCTATCGTCCACAGGATGGATGTGCACAATAAACTAGCAGCTATCGTCCACAGGATGGATGTGCACAATAAACTAGCAGCTATCGTCCACAGGATGGATGTGCACAATAAACTAGCAGCTATCGTCCACAGGATGGATGTGCACAAAAAACTAGCAGCTATCGTCCACAGGATGGATGTGCACAATAAACTAGCAGCTATCGTCCACAGGATGGATGTGCACAATAAACTAGCAGCTATCGTCCACAGGATGGAGGTGCACAATAAACTAGCAGCTATCGTCCACAGGATGGATGTGCACAATAAACTAGCAGCTTCGGAGACCATTTCTAATCTATGAATGTGTTGTGTTTAGTACTGATTTATATTATTACGTCTGAAGTGAATACCACTTACCAAGGCTGATGAACTGATGGCCTCAGTAAACAACAACTAAACCAACTACAACAACTACTACTACAGCAACTACAACTATGCACAAGTAACGCGCACATAGAAGAGACAAAAGCTTACGACGACTTGGACCATTGTAAATGGTCCAAGTCGGACTGAATACAATACACAAACAACCCGCACATAGGACTTGTGCGGGTTATTTGTGTATTGTATTCAGTCACTGTATTAAGTCTTAATGTTCTTTAACTACAACTACCACCATCATCAGTGTCATATTCGCCTGCATTCAGATGAAACGTTTAGGCAACACACCGTACGTTGCAGAGTGAACTCCGTAAGAGTGTAAACTCGGGTCACCTCGCAGTGAGGAGAGGTCAGTGGCCAGAAGGTCCCAGTACATGTGCGGTCAACAGATCACCGAAGTAGTGTACGTTGGCAAATTATACTCACAGATCAATCCACCCCATCCACCAGTTGACCCGGTGACCTGTGTTACGTACACAGCTACCCGCTATCAGACCTGAGAACCTAGGTATCCGTATTTTCCGGCATATAAGACGCACGAGCAATAATACGATGTTTCCAAGGAGTTGTGACGTGATGTTAGTAAACAACTAATAAAGCGTAACACAAAGCCTATCCTTGACCCTGACCTTGAGCATATAAGGCGCAGGATGATTTTCCAAGACTTTTTGGTGGGGAAAAACGCGCTTCTTATATGCCGGAAAATACAGTAATTAAGAATGAAAATACAAAAGAATGATCACTGTAACGATAAATGAATATAATATTTGAAAACAAATTTAGTTTTAAAAAAAATGTGATTCTTCGAATTATGACAGTCACGTTCAGTTGAGTCTTAACGAGGTTACTAAAAATATCCTCGTAACGCCGTAAAAAAAATCAACTTAACGTGGGTGTCGTAACTCAGATAATTATCTGAGTTACGACACCCACGTAAAACTATATAATCATAGTTTTTTTCGTGAAACTTCTCTAAATTAAACTTTTTCTTGATTCTATTTTCAAATATTGTGTCTCTGACTCGTCGTAAGAACCGATTCAATAAGACAAACACCAGGAACAGTACGGGTATTTGATCTCTCAGTCGAACCACACCTTTGTGAAGCTGTGGCTTTGTGAAGCTGTGGCTTTATGAAGCTGTGGCTTTGTGAAGCTGTGGCTTTATGAAGCTGTGGCTTTGTGAAGCTGTGGCTTTGTGAAGCTGTGGCTTTGTGAAGCTGTGGCTTTGTGAAGCTGTGGCTTTGTGAAGCTGTGGCTTTGTGAAGCTGTGGCTTTGTGAAGCTGTGGCTTTGTGAAGCTGTGGCTTTGTGAAGCTGTGGTTTTGTGAAGCTGTGGATTTGTGAAGCTGTGGCTTTGTGAAGCTGTGGCTTTGTGAAGCTGTGGCTTTGTGAAGCTGTGGTTTTGTGAAGCTGTGGCTTTGTGAAGCTGTGGTTTTGTGAAGCTGTGGCTTTGTGAAGTGTGGCTTTGTGAAGCTGTGGCTTTGTGAAGCTGTGGCTTTGTGAAGCTGTGGCTTTGTGAAGCTGTGGCTTTATGAAGCTGTGGCTTTGTGAAGCTGTGGTTTTGTGAAGCTGTGGCTTTGTGAAGCTGTGGTTTTGTGAAGCTGTGGCTTTGTGAAGCTGTGGCTTTGTGAAGCTGTGGCTCGTAAATAAGCTGGTAAATAAGCTGGCTCACCTCCCACATTAGTCAAGGATAGATGTTTTAACATACTTATTGAATAAATATTAGTTTATTTATTTTTTACTTATTTTCCAAACTGAATGTAGTATCTTGTTCACGTATTTTTGTATGGAAATATATATTTTACCCGTTCATCTCTCTCTTTTTTTTTAATATTCCCAAGTGGGCGGCCCCACACCGGCCCCTGGTTATTATTACATTCATGGTGGAGTTCTAATCCCGTAGGGAGGTCATACAGCTTCTGGGGGAATGGAAGGCATTTAGACTCGATTCAATTCCTTGCATTAAGAGCCCCTCACCAGCATCAAGGAGCCTCCCTTGAGGGGATCAGTCCCTGGTACATTGGAAAACATTTCTGGTCTTGTACATTAGACACTTCGAGCAGCGCTGTTTTAGTCAATGTTTTGTTCTGTAAATCATTCCCAATTTCGATTTCCGTGCGATATCTTGAAAAAGGTCTCTGCTAATGGGCTACAGACTCGCAGACTCTGGTGCAGCCTAGGTTAGGTTAGGTTAGGTCAGGGTGGTCAGGAAACAGGACAAGTGTTTGGCTTAGTTAGGAGAAAGTTGGGTTTGATACTGAAGTGTGTAGGCGCCAATTTGGCAAATATATTTTTAGAATGGAATTTTTCGGCGAAATACTTGAATAGGCCTATTCAGAACTACTTAATTCGTTAATGGCTGATGTATTTGAATAAAAAGAACGATAATTATAGGGCTTAGGGCAGGCTGTGCACAGGTGAAAATTTGCCTAGTTACTAATAATTAATATATAATGAAACGTTTCCTCTAATAAATGAACTGTACATATGTGTCCTTTTCCACATCTTATCGGTAGAACCAGACCATTTCTCAAACTTGGAATTGTTAGATTCGGTTTGCTAACTAGAAAATGCATCTTCTAATAGGCTTTAACCTTTAAGTACTGACTTTTTCAATGCGAGTCTGGGCTCTGAGAACTTTGATTTACCAAATTTATTAAACAAATTAATTTCCTTGCAATAACTGAAGAATGCCTATTCTGACAGGCTTCAAACCTTTAATTCTAATGTGTGTTACTTAGAGAAAAGTTTGAATTGATGGTGCGTTGAGCAGATGCCAATTTGAAAATTTTCCTGAAGAAATCGAGAATTTTGAAATAATGGTTTTCATGTCTCATGAAGTCGTAATAAGAGAATTGCAGACCACGGAACTGGTGGAGTTTGAACTCATGGCGAAGTGAGTCGTAAAACTTGAATTTGTGGTCACAGTGGTGGCCCATGCTAACCTCTCTATGTTGTATAAATATACCTAGTTTGGGGAATATTATTGTAGCCAGCTAGCCCATTGGCTTACGCACTGGCCTGGAGTTTTACCACTCGTTCGCTATGGGTTCAAATACCGTGAATGACTTTGCTGATTGGCTTCAAACTTTTAATAATGATATTTAACTATTAGAAACTTGAGCCACACTCTTCACTATTCCTTTTGCATGAACTCACGTAGAGAGGGCTGGGCTTATGGGATACGGGGAACACCTGGGATTGCGCAGTGACCGGAGCACAAAGTTGTATTATTGTGTAACAAGTTTCACTCCTTTCTAGCAAGTGTGCAGTTGTTGTCTACATTTCTGGCTTATCATCCTCTTCACTTTCTATTTTTTTCCTGAGACATTCTCTACAACACGCACCTCCCCATCACCAACATTCTTTACAACACGCACCTCCCCATCACCAACATTCTTTACAACACGCACCTCCCCATCACCAACATTCTTTACAACACGCACCTCCCCATCACCAACATTCTTTACAACACGCACCTCCCCATCACCAACATTCTTTACAACACGCACTTCCCCATCACCAACATTCTTTACAACACGCACTTCCCCATCACCAACATTCTTTACAACACGCACCTCCCCCACAACACGCACCTCCCCATCACCAACATTCTCTACAACACGCACCTCCCCATCAGCAACATTCTTTACAACACGCACCTCCCCATCACCAACATTCTCTACAACACGCACCTCCCATCACCAACATTCTCTACAACACGCACCTCCCCATCACCAACATTCTCTACAACACGCACCTCCCCATCACCAACATTCTCTACAACACGCACCTCCCCATCACCAACATCCTCTACAACACGCACCTCCCATCACCAACATCCTCTACAACACGCACCTCCCCATCACCAACATCCTCTACATCACGCACCTCCCCATCACCAACATTCTTTACAACACGCACCTCCCCATCACCAACATTCTTTACAACACGCACTTCCCCATCACCAACATTCTTTACAACACGCACTTCCCCATCACCAACATTCTTTACAACACGCACCTCCCCATCACCAACATTCTTTACAACACGCACCTCCCCATCACCAACATTCTTTACAACACGCACCTCCCCATCACCAACATTCTCTACAACACGCACCTCCCCATCACCAACATCCTCCACAACACGCACCTCCCCATCACCAACATCATCCACAACACGCACCAACTCACCTCCTACTCCATCATACGCCTCGTTCAACACATCCTGCAACACCCACCTTCTCCACCTTCAACACTACAATCACTCCCATCATCCATACTCACCTTCAGGACCCAGAGTCATGCAACTTGCATTTATTCCTCTTCCTCCTTTTCCTCCCCTCCTTGTCTCCCTTTTTAACCCCCTTTCTCCATTTTTCCTTTATTCTATCCCTCCCTCCTACCTGTCTCTTTTCCTCTTCACTACATCTCTCTCTCCTCTCTCTCTCTCTCTCTCTCTCTCTCCTCTCTCTCTCTCTCTCTCTCTCTCTCTCTCTCTCTCTCTCTCTCTCTGCCCTTGCCTGCCTGCTTGCCATTCTGCCTGCCGCTCTACCTGCCCGCCTGACTGCTGCTCTACCTGCCCGCCTGACTGCTGCTCTACCTGCCCGCCTGACTGCTGCTCTACCTGCCCGCCTGACTGCTGCTCTACCTGCCCGCCTGCCGCTGTACCTGCTTGTTTGCCATTCTGCCTGCCGCTCTACCTTCCTGCTTGTCATTCTGCCTGCCGCTCTACCTGCCCGCCGCTCTACCTGCCCGCCTGCCTGCCGCTCTACCTGCCTGACTGCCTCTGCCCCAACATTATCGTCTGACCTGAGAACTATTTCAACCACGATCATGCAAAAATTGAAAGTTAGGTTGCAAGGTAAGACCCACAACTGGTGTGTGGTCCCACACACCCCTCCATTGCCTGCCCATTACCTCTCCTCCTTATCTCCTATCTTCCTAGTGCTGTCTTTCTTCTTACTATCTTCTATCTTCCCTTCCTTTCTAATCTACGGTCTTTTCTTTTAATTTTTTTTTATTTTATTCTTTTCTTTGTTTTAGTCTTCCAGTTTTTCTTCCTGTATATAACCTCCTTATTAATTTCTATTTCTTCTTCTTCACATCTTTTGCTTTTTTCTCTTCTTCCTGTGTTCTCTATTTTCCTATCTTCTGTCTTTTATTTTTTTTTCTTCACATGTTCAATATTTCCATCTTCTTTAATTCAGATTTCATATCTTCTATATTCCCTTCTTTTAATCCACATTATATATATATATATATATATATATATATATATATATATATATATATATAAACACACCGGCTATCTCCCATCGAGGTAGGATGACCCAGAAAAGAAGAAACACTTTCACCATCATTCACTCCATTACTTTCTTACCAGAGGCGTGCAGATACTACAGTTCAAAAACTGCAATGTGTGCCAGTATGTGGGACAGACTGGCAAATCTCTAAATACAGAGGAACCTCTGGTCACGACCATAATTCGTTCCAAATCGGGTCGCGACCCGATTTGGTTGTGAGCCGAACCTAATTTTCCCATTGGATTGTATGTAAATACGATTAATCCGTTCCAGACTCCTACGAACTGTACGTAAATATTGTTTTTTTTTAAGATTTTTAAGCACAAAAATAGTTAATTATACCATAGACTGCACAGTGTAAGAGTAAACTAAATGTAAAAACCTTGAATAACACTGAGAAAACCTTGAATAACACTGAGAAAACCTTGAACAACAGAGAAAACTAACAATACACTGTAAACAGTTTTTTTAAGAGTTTTAAGCACAGAAAAAATAATCAAAGTTTGAAAAATCCTTAATTATACAAAATAATGCACAATTTAATAGAGAAAAAAACTTTACAGAGAAACAAAACATACCATAAACCACCAAGAATACTAATCTTGGATGAGTCGACTTGTGTCGTTGAGGAAGTGAGGAGGAAGATAAGTGGGGAGGAGGTTACTGTTTTGAGGGAGAGTCCGCCTCCGTGATGGAGGGACGTTCTCCTTCAGGTGTTCTCTCTCGTGTAGCTGGTGCACCAAACTTCACCATAAACCCATTTAATGTGACTTGTCTTTTCCTTCGCATCAAAACGTTACGGAAATGAGGGACGACGTTACCAAATGGCACGCAGCTGTGTTTGTTCGGCACCCGATTATGTGTTCGTGACCAGATGCAAAAATTTGGCGAATTTTTTGGTCGTGAACCGAGTTCGTGTTCGGAAGCGTTCGTGACCAGAGGTTCCACTGTATTAGGATATCACAACACAAATATTCGATACGGACTTCCCAAGACTCGAATGCCATTTTCAGTCACATTTGAGTCTGTAATAACATGACAAATTGGCCAGAACCTAAAGTTATTATCCTCTGTTCCGCTTGGGTGGACGAAACATTATAGAATCAGCCATCATAAACCACGATACACATTATATAATAACAGTGGCGGTTTATTCGAATCAGATTCATTTATAGTAGAGGCTGGCGATGGATTGTATTAAATGTACCACACACAGTCATAGGACCGGTTCTGATGGTTAGACCAGTCTCTCTTTAAGAACCTTGTGGGATAAATCTAACTATGGTCATCGTCCCTGTGTAAACTACAAATGTCCCCCCTTTAAATGAGTTGCCGTAGTCCCGATCTCTGGTGTATGGAAAAATACCTTGACAATTGCCAGATATCAATATTTAGAATGTTAAGCTTTTTACATATCGAAGGTGACGGAATTCTTGATGACTGTCATGCCACATATATACTATACATATATATATATATATATATATATATATATATATATATATATATATATATATATATATATATAATATGTACGTATATGTGTATGTGTGCGTGCGTGTGTGCGTGTGTAAGAGAGAGAGAGAGAGTAATCCCTAAGTAGCACGACCTCACACACCCCCAGCGGCATCCTGTGTACCGCAGCGTCACTTATCATAGTGGAAAAGGATTTACATGAGTTTGTATTCATGTATCTGTGTCCCGCTGTCTCTCAGCCCTCGCTCTTGTCTCTCTCGCCTTCGCTCTTGTCTCTCTCGCTCTCGTTCTTGCTCTCTCTCTCTCTCGCTTAAGATTTCTCTCTATTCATCCCGCTCGAAAAGGAGAGAAAGGCAAATACGAGAGAAAGACAAAAAGAAAGTATAGTCAGACGAAGTGACAAAGGATCCTTGGATTGAACTTGACTGTCTCCCATTATCATGGCTCTGTATGACCCCTACGGTTTTAGCCCTTCTCAATAAAAATAATTTAATAATAAATATTTTTTAAAATGATTATTTATTATTATTGAAGTGTATTATTATTAATGAAGTGTAGGCTGGTATATTGTATATAACGTTATGTATATTTGTTAGAAAATATCTTTGGTGTTGTGAATATCTTCTTACCGGGAGTCTACCTGGAGGCTGTTCCGGGGGTCACCGCCCCTGCGGCCCGGTCCTCAACCAGACCTCCCAATGGATCAGGACTAGATCAATCAGATTGTTACTGATGGCTGCACGCAATTCAGCTTAAGAACCACAACCAGGGTAATCCATTTCCGTCTTGAAGACAGCCAGGGGTCTATTGGTTATTCCCCTTACATATGATGGCAGGTTGTTGAACAGTCTTGGGCCCCGGACACTCATTTTGTCTACTCTTAGTGTACTCATGGCGCCGCTACTTTTCAATAGGGGTATGTTGCACAGTCTGCCCAGTCATTTGGTTACGTAGGGAGTGGTTTCTGTGTCCAGACTTGGGACCAGTCTTCCTAGAGTTTTCCAAGTGTAGATTATGTATCTTTCTCGCCTGCGTTATAGGGAGTACAGGTCAAGGGACTTTTTACGTTCCCAGTAATTAAGGTGCTTGACTGAACTAATACGTGCAGTGAATAAAGAAAATCTGATAGAAGTGATAGAAGGTGAAGGTGAAGTGATAGAAGGTGAAGGTGAAGTGATAGAAGGTGAAGGTGAAGTGATAGAAGGTGAAGGTGAAGTGATAGAAGGTGAAGGTGAAGTGATAGAAGGTGAAGGTGAAGTGATAGAAGGTGAAGGTGCAGTGATTGAAGGTGAAGTGATAGAAGGTGAAGGTGCAGTGATAGAAGGTGAAGGTGCAGTGATAGAAGGTGAAGGTGCAGTGATAGAAGGTGAAGGTGAAGTGATAGAAGGTGAAGGTGCAGTGATAGAAGGTGAAAGTGCAGTGATAGAAGGTGAAAGTGTAGTGATAGAAGGTGAAGGTGCAATGATAGAAGGTGAAGGTGATAGGTGAAAGTGATAGAAGGTGAAGGTGATAGGTGGAGGTGAAGGTGAGTGATAAGTGAAGGTGAGTGATAGAAGGTGAGTGATAGGTGAAGGTGAAGTGAAAGAAGGTGAAGGTGCAGTGATATAAGGTGAAGGTATAGTGATAGAAGGTGTTGAACCCCATAGCCTTGATAGACAGTGTTCAGTCGCTTAGGTTTTTGAAAACGTATTCAGTTCCTTACCCATGATTAAAGGTTTTCAGACCCTTAAACCTGATTAATATTCACCGTCTTAGCCTCGACTGAAGATATTCAAATATACACCCAAGTATTATAAACCTTTGGTATTTCATATCGTCAACACACTGATAGATCCATAAAAAAAAGTCGTGTATTACACCATAGCAACTAGTGGTACGTTTTTAATCTGTTCTTATACTGTTCAGAAGCTTTTCAGTTTTAAACAGTTACTTAAAAAATGTAAAGAAGCAAACCGGGATAACATGAAGGGTATTACCATGGAGAGGGTAATACTTCAACAATAGGAAATAATAGGAGATGTGTGTTTTCACAAGTTTGACATGTGTTTTCACAGGTTTAGCATGTTTTCACAGGTTTGGCATGTGTTTTCACAGGTTTGGCATGTGTTTTCACAGGTTTGGCATGTGTTTTAACAGGTTTGGCATGTGTTTTCACAGGTTTGACATGTGTTTTCATAGGTTTGGCATGTATTTTCACAGGTTTGACATTTTTTATCAGAGATTTTCCACACTGGATCAGAGGTTGTGGCATGTCTCATAAAATATTTGTTTTTTTTTATCAGAGGTTTGCAACGAGTTTAGCCCCGGAACCTAGAGTAATGATCTACGAGGAAATAAATTTAATAAAATTAGATGATTTTAGAGCACATGGCCTAGAGGAGACACGACTACAACATACAAGATACAAAAGTGGAGACCCATAAACAAGTAAATAGGGACACAGAAGGCTACAGGAAACCAAGAAATATTTCTTCAGTCTCAAGGTGCCCAAGAAGTGGAACGACCTGAATGAAAAAGCGACACTCAGGACTCCATACACAGCTTTAAGAATAGACCTGAAAGTGGCCTTCGGGGCTTGTTAGTGATCAGGGTCACGTTCATCTAAGTAGTAGAGCAATAACTAGAACTACTTCATATCTGCTATATAACTAGTTAATATCTGCTATATGACTACATATCTACAATATAACATTGACATATCTGCTATATATCTACTTCTTTCCTGTTATATAACGACATTATACCTGGTAAATATATTTTATGTAGCTTATATAACAGTTCTGTAGAATGATCAAAATGGTGAGACCAAATGGGTGAGTATAGATTTGAATACATATTGGTGAGAACAAGCAGGTGAAAACACAACGGAGTGTAAATTGTCGAGAACGCCATTCGTGGTTAAGAATAGGCGAGGGCACGTACGGGAGACTCCTGGTCACCTCGTGATTCTTAATACTGAGTCTTGCGCCTGCACACCTCGCCAGCATAAACAAGCTAGTGTGAACCTCATCACATGGCTTGACAAAGCTCCAGGAGAGCGAAACGTAGCCACAATAAAACATCTCGTTGGTTGCTCAGGTGTTCTTGGACTTAACCCAAAATAATTTCTCTAATATCTACCACTGTTTTGTGCAGTACTGTGAACGCTGTGGTGGTAATACTGGAGAGAGAGAGAGAGAGAGAGAGAGAGAGAGATTGCTAACTTTAGGTTTCAATCTGGACACCTGTGAGATGGACGACTTTAGGTGCTGAATCTTGTGTATGCCTGAAGGGGGCACTGAATCATGCCTGAGAAGATTTACGCGGTGGCCGCCGAGCTCATGAATCATGTGACTGGGGAAAAGGTGTGCGCTTGGAGGCATGCTGAATCATTTGGAGTTTGCTGGGGCGGTAGTACTGATGAATTATGTGCTCTATGTGAGGCGTAAATCCGTTCGCATCATTCAACACAGTGCTGAAGGCTCGACCCTCCGTCTGCTCCTGCATAGAACGCATGTGTAGTGAGGGGTAGGGGAGATTCGTTGATCTACGTAACGTACATAATAACAGGGAAATTTTATATTGAAATTTGTTTCAGAGGCATGTGGGTTTGGTGTATAAATATACCTAGTTGGAAGAATCTTATTACAGCTGGCTGGCCCAGTGGCTTACGCACCGGCCTTTGTATACGCATGTGTGTGTACTGTGTATATGTGTACTAGCAGTTTTGGTTGCAGGGATCGAGTCACAGCTCCTAGTCTCGTGTGTGTGTACTCGCATATTTGGGGATGCAGGGATCGAGTCATAGCTCCTGGATGTGTGTGTACTCACCTCATTGTGGTTGCAGGGGTCGAGTCACAGCTCCTGACCCCGCCTCTTCACTGATCGCTACTAGGTCACTCTCCCTGCTCCATGCACTTTATCATACCTCTTCTTAAAGCTATGTATGGAACCTGGCTCCACTACATCACTTTCCAGATTATTCCACTTTCTGACAACTCTATGACTGAAAAAATATTTCCTAACATCTCTTTCACTCATCCGAGTCTTCAACTTCCAATTGTGACCCTTTGTTGCTGTGTCCCATCTCTGGAACATCCTGTCTCTGTCCACCTTGTCGATTCCTTTCAGTATTTTAGGTCATTATCATATTTCCCCTATCTCTCCTGTCCTCCAGTGTCGTCAGGTTGATTTCCCTTAACCTCTCCTCGTACATGCTCCTTAGCTCCGGGACTAGTCTTGTTGCAAACCTCTGCACTTTCTCTAATTTCCTGACGTGCTTGGCTAGGTGTGGGTTCCAAACTGGTGCTGCATACTCCAATATGGGCCTGACGTACACGGTGTACAGGGTCCTGAACGATTCCTTACTGAGATGTCGGAATCCTATTCTTAGGTTTGCTACGCGCCCATATGCTACAGCATTTATTTGGTTGATGTGCGCCTCAGATGTGCTCGGTATTACACCCAGCCCAAGATCCTTTTCCTTGAATGAGGTTTGTAGTCTTTGGCCACCTAGACTGTATTCTGTCTGCGGTCTTCTTTGCCCTTCCCCAATCTTCATGACTTTAAACCTGGTGGGGTTGAACTCCAGGAGCCAGACCTGCAGCCTGTCCAGATCCCTTTGTAGTCCTGCCTGGTCCTCCTCCGATTGAATTCTCTTCATTAACTTCACATCGTCTGCAAACAGGGACACTTCTGAGTATTCCTTCCGTCGTGTCATTCTATATTAGAAACAGCACCGGTCCTAGGACTGACCCCTGTGGAACCCCGATCGTCACTGGCGCCCACTCTGACACCTCGTCACGTACCATGACTAGTTGATATCTTCCCGCTAAGTATTCTTTGATCCATTGCAGTGCCTTGCCTGTTATACCTGCCTAGTTCTCCAGCTTTTGCCCTAATCTCTTGACTCTTGTGTGGAACTGTGTCAAAAACCTTCTTACAGTCCAAGAAAACGCAGTCTACCCACCCCTCTCTCTCTTGTCTTACTGCTGTCACTCTGTCATAGAACTCCAGTAGGTTTTTGACACAGGAATTCCCGTCCCTGAATCCGTGCTGGTTGTCGTTGATAAGCTCATTCCTTTCTAGGTGCTCCACCACTCTCATGATAATCTTCTCCATGACTTTGCATACTATACATGTCAGTGTATTTGTGTGTGTGTGTGTAATGTTTCAAACCTCAGTGTAGCTTAAATATTCAAACGTTGCAAATGTGTTCAATTAACTATGTAAATATATTGGAGGTATTCATACACCATCCATACACACAGCAGCTGACCTGCTTGAAGTATGCTGAAATATGTAAGGCAGAGATGTAACCTTATATTGAAAGCTTGAAGTATGCTAAATTATGCTGGGGAGCTGACAGTAGAAGCCTAGGCTGTATACTGAACTAGGACTATGTTTCAAAACATATTTGAGAGTATTATAATCACGGGGGAGCGCTAAACCTGTAGGGATTTTACAGCGCCTGTAGTGGGGGGACTGGAAGGTATTCAGGCTCAATTCAGAGAACTGGAGCACAGATCCAATTCCCTAGATCAAGAGCCCCTCACCAGCTTCAAGGAACCTCCCTTGTGGGGATATCTGAGAATGCCTAATTGACCTGAAAGTATACAGTGGGGCTTCAAAAGCTTTGCTTCTGAAGGACATCAGACACTGTACTCAGCTGGAAGGCATACTTACCCAGGTGAGAATACTAGGTCACTACACATAATAATACACAGTATATGCAATTGTGTTTTAAATCTTGTGATATATCATACACGATCACTGTGCTTGAGGCCAACGCTATTAGCAATGAGAGAGAGAGAGAGAGAGAGAGAGAGAGAGAGAGAGATGGAATCCTGGGATGCGGTGAATATCCTAGGGGTGAAATTTGATTCCAAACTGTCTGTGAAGCACTACGCCGTAAATCTTGCAAGGCAACTAAGAAGCTAACAACACTAAGGTGTATCTCATAAATAATAGCAGAGGCTCCATGACTGTACGAAGCACAAGTGCGCTCATGCCTTGAGTATGCTCCACTTTCTTGGACTGCATACCCCTCGCCTCATCTACATCTCTACCCAGGGCTGGACCCACCCTGAATATATCTGTCATTACAGCAGATCCTCCAGTACAGGAGAGACGTAAATGGTCTTACTGTTACGTAGTAGTAATACGTACTAGGCTAATAGTGTCAAGGTACGACACTTGGCTGCACTTCGCGGACAGCGAGGAGACACAAGATGAACAGCAAACAACAGCTGCACTCTAGCTGTAGCCGCCTTAAACACAGCACTTCATCTAGGACCATTCATGGGACATGTTCCTTCATCATATAACATCGATGAAATAAAGTCAGTTGAGCAAATGAAAGAGTTGGCTCACAGATGGCTCCAACTTCACCCTCACTTGAGGTAGGTAATAGTTCTTAGATTGTAAAAGCTAAGAACTATTAAACGTATAAGATAAAATTTTAGAAAAGACTTAATTTTAAATGAGTTCTTGCTAATTGACCAGTTTTACCTATTCGAATATATACACACACACACACACACATATATATATATATATTTTATATATATATATATATATATATATATATATATATATATATATATATATATATATATATATATATATATTGTATATTATTCATTATCTAAACATGAAACTAAATTAACCAAAACTCGTATGATTTAACGGATATAACGACTTGTTGGGACCCCCGCCATGGGGAGTATTACAGAATTATTACTAAATTAACATTAATAATACTAATAATAATAATAATAATAATAATAATAATAATTAGCCTTACTCTTAAAGGTATGTTGTAATAATTTTTGATGGAGGGCACGGGAGATGTGTTGTTGCAGGACCACATTGTGTCATCTCCGGCCATAGGGACGGAATCACCTTTTTACGCTGCAGTTAATAGAACCTCACTTTTGTAGATGAATGGTTCAGAGAACCGACAAGTTATAAATTAGACACATATGCAACACTTGGGTATCTTTATAAAGATACCCAAGTGTTCTATATGTGTCTAATTTATAACCTCACTTTTGTATTATTGGTTCTCCTCTGAGTGCTAGTGATGGATCATCATCTGATTAAAACTTTTGTCCGGACACTGCTATTAATGAATACATAATTAAGCCACCTAGTACTCACCTATTTTTGGTTCCAGGGGTCGATTCATAGCTCCTGGCCCCGCCTCTTCACTGATTGCTACTAGATCCTCTCTCTTCCTGCTCCATGAGCTTTATCAAACCTCGTCTTAAAACTATGTATGGTTCCTGCCTCCACTACGTCACTTTCTAGGCTATTCCACTTCCTGACAACTCTATGACTGAAGAAATACTTCCTAACATCCCTTTGACTCATAGGAGTCTTCAACTTCCAATTGTGACCCCTTGTTTCTGTGTCCCCTCTCTGGAACATCTTGTCTCTGTCCACCTTATCTATTCCTCGCAGTATTTTATATGTCGTTATCATGTCTCCCCTAACCCTCCTGTCCTTTAGTGTCGTCAGGCCGATTTCCCTTAACCTTTCTTCGTAGGACAATCCCCTTAGCTCTGGCACTAGTCTTGTTGCAAACCTTTGCACTTTCTCTAATTTCTTGACGTGCTTGACCAGGTATGGGTTCCAAACTGGTGCTGCATACTCCAGTATGGGCCTGACGTATATAAGAACATAAGAATAAGTTCTAGGAAAACTAGTAATAGGCAGAATAAGGTGGATAGTGGAAAGCTAGTGACACGAGATGACAAGAACAGTAATAGGTATAGTGGAAAAACAGAAATGAGCAGGAAGGGTAAAGATAAAGGAGGGTTTTTAAATATATATTACACCAATAGTCGTAGTGCTAGGAATAAGATGGACGAGTTGAGATTAGTTGCAAGTGCGGGTAATATTGATGTTTTTGCAATAACTGAGACATGGTTTAATATAAAAAATCGGGACTTGCCTGCCGAATGTCACATTCAGGGTTTTAAATTGTTCCAAGTAGACAGAAGTATCGGGAAGGGGGGTGGGGTGGCACTCTATGTCCGTGATCATTTAAATTGTTGCATAAAAACGGGTATAAAGTCTGAATTAACACATACAGAGTCTGTCTGGATAGAATTTTCAGAGGGGTGTGAAAAATTGATTTTAGGCGTGATTTACCGTCCTCCAAACTTAGATAGGGAACAAGGGAGACTACTCTGGGAGGAAATTGTTAAGGCCACAAGGCACGATAACGTAGTAATTCTAGGGGACTTTAACTTTAGTCAGATTGATTGGAATTTCTTGACAGGGAATTTAGAATCTAACGACTTTTTAGAAGTAGTTCAGGATTGCTTTTTGAAGCAGTTTGTAACAGAACCTACAAGGGAAAATAACATACTTGACTTGGTTCTGGCAAGCAAGGAAACCCTTGTTAATAATTTAGAAATTACAGAGGAACTCGGCTCAAGGGACCACAAGTCAATTACCTTTAGCATTGAATGGATGTATGATAGTAGGGATAATTCAGTAACGGTCCCAGATTTTCGCTTAGCAGATTATAATGGACTTAGAGAACACTTATCAACTGTGGACTGGGGTGAAGAAGAGAGGTATCAATATGACAGTTTTCTTAACACTATACAGGCTGCCCAAAGAACATTTATCCCGTATAAAGAAATTAGATCAAGTAGAAATGACCCAAAATGGATGAATAATAGGCTTAAGTATATTTTAGGGCAAAAGAAAGGAATTTATAGGCGCATAAAAAGAGGTGAGGGTCATCTTATAAATCAGTATACTGACATTAAGAGGGATGTTAAAAAGGGAATAAGAAAAGCTAAACGGGACTATGAAATTAAAGTTGCTAGGGATTCAAAAACTAACCCAAAAAGTTTTTTCCAGGTTTATAGAACAAAAGTTAGGGATAAGATAGGTCCCCTTAAAAATAACTTTGGGCACCTTACTGACAAGGAGAATATGTGCTCTATTTTTAATAATTATTTTCTCTCGGTTTTCACACAGGAAGACATTAATAATATCCCAGTAATTAATTTTTTACAGAGGCCCAGAAGAAGATAAATTTGTAATATCACAGTCACTAGCGAAATGGTTATGAAACAACTAGACCGACTGAAACAAAATAAATCGCCGGGTCCTGATGAGCTTTTTGCAAGGGTTCTTAAGGAATGCAAAATGGAACTCTGTGAACCAATATCTAACATTTTTAATTTATCTCTTCAAACAGGTGTAGTGTCTGATATGTGGAAGATGGCTAATGTAATTCCTATTTTTAAAGCAGGGGACAAGTCACTACCATCAAATTACCGCCCAATAAGCCTGACCTCAATTGTAGGCAAATTATTAGTCAATTATAGCTGATATTATTAGAAGCCATCTAGATAACCATAATTTGATTAATGATACTCAGCATGAATTCACGAGGGGCCGTTCCTGCCTATCTAATTTATTAACCTTCTTCACTAAAGCTTTTGAGGCTGTTGATCACGATAAAGAATTCGATATTGTTTATTTAGACTTTAGTAAGGCTTTTGATAGAGTACCGCACCAGAGACTGTTAAAGAAAGTGGCAGCTCATGGCATTGGGGGAAAAGTGCTGTCATGGATCGAGTCATGGCTCACCAATAGGAAGCAGAGAGTGTGCATAAATGGGGTTAAATCCGAATGGGGACTTGTAACAAGTGGTGTTCCACAGGGATCAGTCTTAGGCCCATTGTTATTTATAATATATATCAATGACCTTGACGAGGGAATTACTAGTGCTATAAGCAAATTCGCCGACGACACGAAGATAGGTAGGATAATTGATTCAAACATAGATGTCATAGAACTTCAGGAAGATTTAGACAAACTTAATTCGTGGTAAGAAAAGTGGCAGATGCAGTTCAATGTAGATAAATACAAGGTTCTGAAGCTCGGGAGTGTCCATAACCCAAGCACTTATAAGTTAAATAACGTAGAACTTAGCCATACAGATTGCGAGAAGGACTTGGGGGTGATGGTAAGCAGCAACCTTAAACCAAGACAGCAATGCCTAAGCGTACGTAATAAGGCAAATAGATTACTGGGATTTAAGACCCTTAAATTACATTCACTTGTAAGACGTAGAATGAGGGGAGACATGATCGAGGTATACAAGTGGAAAATGGGTATTAACAAAGGGGATTAAAATAAGGTCTTGAGGATATCTCTCCAAGAGAGAACCCGCAATAATGGATTCAAGTTAGATAAGTTTAGATTTAGAAAGGTATAGGAAAGTATTGGTTTGGAAATAGGGTAGTTGATGAGTGGAACAGTCTGCCTAGTAGGGTTATTGAAGCTAGGACCTTGGGTAGTTTCAAATTTAGGTTGGATAAATTCATGAGTGAGAGGGGTTGGATTTGAGTGGGACTCGCAAATGAGTGAATGGAATTGTCAAAGCTTATTTCTTGGGTAGCATTGAAAATTGGATTGAGCAAGTGTTCTGTTAGTGGGACGGATTGTGAAGGACTTGCCTAGTATGGGCCAACAGGCCTGCTGCAGTGTTCCTCCTTTCTTATGTTCTTATGGTATTATACTCACCCCAAGAGTGAGGTTTGCAGTCTTTGGACACCTAGACTATACTCTGTCTGCGGTCTTCTTTGCCCTTCCCCGATCTTCATGACTACATTTGGCAGGGTTAAATTCAAGGAGCCCGTTACTGGACCAGGCTTGTAGCCTGTCCAGGTCCCTTTGTAGTCCTGCCTGATCCTCGACTGATTTAATTCTTCTCATCAACTTCACATCATCTGCAAACAGAGACACTTCTGAGTCTATCCCTTCCGTTATGTCATTCACATATACCAAAAAACAGCACAGGTCCTAGGACTGACCCCTGTGGAACCCCACTCGTCACAGGTGCCCACTCTGACACCTCGTCACGTTCCATGACTCGTTGTTGCCTCCCTGTCAGATATTATCTGATCCATTGCAGTGCCTTTCCTGTTACGTGTGCCTGATCTTCTAGCTTTTCCATTAACCTCTTGTGAGGAACTGTGTCGAACGCCTTCTTGCAGTCCAAGAAAATGCAGTCTATCCACCCCTCTCTCTCGTGTCTTACTTCTGTTACCTTGTCATAAAACTCCAGTAGGTTTGTGACACAGGATTTTCCTTCCCTGAAACCGTGCTGGTTGTCGTTTATAAGCTTGTGTCTTTCTAGGTGCTCCACCACTCTCCTCCTGATGATCTCCATGACTTTGCATACTATACACGTCAGTGACACAGGTCTGTAGTTTAATGCCTCGTGTCTGTCTCCTTTCTTAAAAATTAGGACTACATTTGCCATCTTCCACACCTCAGGTAGTTGTCCAGTTTCAATGGATGTGTTGAAGATTTTTGTTAGTGGCACACACAACATCTCTGCTCCCTCTCTAAGGACCCACGGAGAGATGTCTGGTCCCACCGCTTTTGAGGTATCGAGTTCACATAGCAGCTTCTTCACCTCCTCCTCAGTTGTGTGTATTTCATCGAGCACTTGTTGGAGTACCTTCCTATTCTGAATTCCTGGAGTCCTTCCTGTCTCCTCTGTAAATACTTCTTTAACCCATTCGGTGTCGGTGCCGTACTAGTACATTTTACAAGCAGGGGTTGGTGCCGTACTAGTACGCCCAAATTCTAGCGGCCTCAATTTAAGCAGAAAACGTCTGGTAAGCATACATATGAAAGAATGGCTCTGTGTGGTCAGTGTGCACAGTATAAAAAAAATCCTGCAGTACACACTGCATAATGAGAGAAAAAAAACTGACCGTTTTTTTTCGATTAAAACAGCGAATTTGCAGTCGATTTTCGTATTGTATTTATTGATATATTTTCGTTTTCTTGGTCTCATTTGATAGAATGGAAGATATATTACAGAAATAGAGATGATTGTGATTGGTATGATAATGACAAGTACCTTGAAATTGAGCTCAAAATAGCGAAAATGTTCGATTTTTGACGATGTTCAAGAGTAAACAAATCACACCATGCCTCCAATACACATAAACTGGCGAGTCTTATATTCATGCACAAGTGCTCTGATATTATTTATACCATTTTTACAATGATGCAGTTGTATACATAACAGTAAATCTTCTATTTTTGTGAGAATAATAATTCAAAATTGAAAGCAAAAGTAATGGTACAGGGGCCTAGAGACGTGACTAATGAACAGAGAACATGTTATTTTAGTGCCAGGAAAGTCTGCCTTGTTTACTCTAGACCCTATTTTGAAATTTGCATCAGTTGAAATTTGTGTGAAATTGGAAAATTGCCATTTTCTGACCACTATTTTGGGTAGATGAAATTGGTAAATAGGCGGTTTCTTGTACTCATTCGATAGAGGAAATGGAGTTCTAGCGAAATAGCTATAATTTTAAGAGACTGAAACATTGAAATTTGTCGAAAATAGGGCTCGAAATGGGTGAAATCGCCGATACGTCAGTGTCATAGATACCGCGAACTTCGTGAAAGCATAATTCCGTTAGTTTTCAATCAAATATCATAATGTTTGTAGCGTTATGATCGGAAAAAGATTCTCTATCAATTCATAAGAATTTTGGTTTTTTTTTCCCCAAAAAATTTCGACCCCAGAAACACTTTTCCGAGAAGGTCTGCCGACCCCCAAAGGGTTAAATCTCGTGTTGAGCTCCTCACATACCTGTTGTTCGTTTTTTGTGAACTCCCCACCTTTCTTCCTCAGCCTGATTACCTGGTCCTTGACTGTTGTTTTCCTCCTGATGTGGCTATACAACAGCTTCGGGTCAGACTTGACTTTTGATGCTATGTCATTTTCGTATTGTCGCTGAGCCTCCCTTCTTACCTGTGCATATTCGTTTCTGGCTCTTCGGCTAATCTCTTTATTTTCCTGGGTCCTTTGTCTTCTGTACTTTTTCCATTCTCTAGTGGACTTAAGTTTTTGCCTCCCTACACCTTTGGGTGAACCAAGGGCTCGTTCTGGTCTTCCCATTACTTCTGTTTCCCTTGGGAACAAACCTCTCCTCTGCCTCTTTGCATTTTGTTGTCACATAGTCCATTATTTCTTTTACTGGTTTTCCTGCCAATTCTCTCTCCCACTGAACGTCTTGTAGGAAGTTCCTCATGCCTGTGTAGTCCCCTCTTTTGTAGTTTCGTTTTCCCCGTCCTGTTCCTGCTCCCCTCTCCACTTGTAGCTCAACTATATAATCAAAACACAGAACCACCTGATCACTAGCTCCAAGGGGCCTTTCATACGTGATATCCTCGATGTCGGACCTACTCAAGGTGAATACTAGGTCCAGTCTTGCTGGATCATCCTCACCTCTCTCTCTGGTAGTGTCTCTAACATGTTGATGCATCTTAGACGAATCAGGTGTTGTGTTCACCACACCTGATCGTGGTGATTCTAGTTGTTCTTGAACAGAGCCAGATAATCCATCATTATTTATGAATCTCGCTAAATATCGTAGCGTCTATTAAAAATTTTGTATTCAGTTTAGCCTGAACAGTTTGTATACTCAACGTATACCTACAGGAAGGTGTGGTCACTATTATTGTAATATTGCTGTGTGAGGGAGTCTTCGTTAACCTTCAGTGCTATGGCTATCTCCTCATCTCCCGCCAGGCATCTGAGGGGAAAGCGAATGTTGCTAGCTGCATTTCTCAGGTGAACTCCGCGGCCCTGAACAGACTCCACACTCACTTCAGGGGTTAGTGATAAACTCACTATAGCATTGAAACCCCAGGGCAATAATATTTTTTGCTCTAATAACGTCCTGAACTCAAGGACTGAATTGAGAATTATCAGGTTTCCCCCACTATTGTTGATATACTGTAGTACGGTGGGATTATACATGGGGTTTTCATCTACTTCTTCCCTCATATTTATGCAGACTACATCCACCGTGTGCATTTTCGTTACTGAGCATAAAGCTTGAGCTGCTTGTATGCTCAACTTACTTTACGAGTCACGGATAACAATAATTTTCCCTGCATTGTTGATCATTGATTAACCGATGTTAAGCATGGCAGCAAGGCGTGATTTGTCTTTATCGAAGTTTATGGTTAACTTTTCTTCAGGGAGACCAGACACATATAATACACATGTGCCTTTGCGGCATATGATGATAACATCGACTGAGGGACGTTCCGCCTCCAGCCATTTCTAAAGAGTAATCTTGATATTTTTCGTCACTGTGTCAAGAAGTATGATTACTCTAGGTCTCTCGGAGTACTCGTCCAAAGAAACCTTGGTATCTCTTGATAGTAAAGATGAAACTGAGTGGTCAGGATAAAAAAACACCGCACCACACAAGTTACATTCTACGATATTGTCTGGGTCTCCCGTGAGCCAGTAACAGTTGGCCACCCCCGGACAGTTCTTGTTGAGGCACCTGGGTAACTGTTCTTTGACAGATACTGTAGTGTCGTCCCTATCCTTTCCCTTCAAACTAACTAGCAGACCAAGTTAGTTATTATTCTTACGTGGTATATACCTAAACGTAGGCTTTATGGGATCGGAATCTCTACCATAAAGGTAATGAGGGAATATAATGTTCCGTTTCCCGAAAAGCTCGGGTGGATACAAGCAAACATTTTTTTTTGATGACCCTGAAGTATTATCGAAAGGTACTAATAATATGCAAGTGGCTAGAGCAGTTAAACAAAATAATACCCATGAAAAATGCTCCCCAATATGAATCAAGAGGTAACTTTAGACTGTGGGTAGTGGTGGCATCCCTAAGGATATATTTAATAACTAAATAATCAGCAGAATAGCCAAAACGGAGATTACAACATTCTTGTTGCGTTCTCCCACACACTGGCCTATGACCACACAGTGGTGATGGCAGCCACGAATACACACACCACAAAAATAGCAGTGCCTAGCACTAGGAGGCTTTAACAGACGACAGCGTCCGCACCATTCCCAGTTCACTGCTTCCTCCTGTGCCTCAGCAGCATCCTCCATTGTCACAGTGCCAGGGTCCATCACCAGAAGCACAAGGAGGAGGCATAAAGCGAGGAGACCCAACAGGAGCATGATATAGGGCACAAGACCCGGGTATCTTGCTAAGAGTTTCCCTTGAACCATCAAGGGATCCTCAAACCAAAACAAGGATACCATATATAAAGTCCTTAAAGCTGAAATGGTTGTAATCGGAGCCTTGATTATCCTTATAAGGAAACTTAATTTCGCCAGCCATGAGAGGCACTTGGCTGGCTGTGCCACCAAGTTAATTACTTCCCCAGCTTTCTTCGAAGACGGTTCTTAAAATATTGTATAAGATTCCATATTTCACAAACAAAATATTTTAATGTATAAGAGAGTCAGCTGCGTCAATCATGCGAGTTGTGAGAGTCATGTCAAAAATATAGTTTAGTTTGAATTATAGAGTAATTGTTTATATAATATGATTTTTAATGACGGCAAATGTTGTTATAAATATAGTAGAGTTTACACTGTTTAGGACAGGTATTGTGGATGGTGGTGATGGTATTGTGGATGGTGGTGATGGTATTGTGGATGGTGGTGATGGTATTGTGGATGGTGGTGATGGTATTGTGGATGGTGGTGATGGTATTGTGGATGGTGGTGATGGTATTGTGGATGGTGGTGATGGTATTGTGGATGGTGGTGATGGTAGTGTGGATGGTGGTGATGGTAGTGTGGATGGTGGTGAGTGTATTGTGGACGGTGGTGATGGTAGTGTGGATGGTGGTGAGGGTATTGTGGATGGTGGTGAGGGTATTGTGGATGGTGGTGAGAGTATTGTAGATGGTGGTGAGGGTATTATGGATGGTGGTGAGGGTATTGTGGATGGTGGTGAGAGTATTGTAGATGGTGGTGATGGTAGTGTAGATGGTGGTGATGGTAGTGTGGATGGTGGTGAGGGTAGTGTGGATGGTGGTGATGGTATTGTGGATGGTGGTGAGGGTATTGTGGATGGTGGTGAGGGTAGTGTGGATGGTGGTGATGGTATTGTGGATGGTGGTGAGGGTATTGTGGATGGTGGTGAGGGTAGTGTGGATGGTGGTGATGGTATTGTGGATGGTGGTGAGGGTATTGTGGATGGTGGTGAGAGTATTGTAGATGGTGGTGAGGGTATTGTGGATGGTGGTGAGGGTATTGTGGATGGTGGTGAGAGTATTGTAGATGGTGGTGATGGTAGTGTAGATGGTGGTGATGGTAGTGTGGATGGTGGTGAGGGTAGTGTGGATGGTGGTGATGGTATTGTGGATGGTGGTGAGGGTATTGTGGATGGTGGTGAGGGTATTGTGGATGGTGGTGATGGTATTGTGGATGGTGGTGATGGTAGTGTGGATGGTGGTGATGGTAGTGTGGATGGTGGTGAGTGTATTGTGGACGGTGGTGATGGTAGTGTGGATGGTGGTGAGGGTATTGTGGATGGTGGTGAGGGTATTGTGGATGGTGGTGAGAGTATTGTAGATGGTGGTGAGGGTATTATGGATGGTGGTGAGGGTATTGTGGATGGTGGTGAGAGTATTGTAGATGGTGGTGATGGTAGTGTAGATGGTGGTGATGGTAGTGTGGATGGTGGTGAGGGTAGTGTGGATGGTGGTGATGGTATTGTGGATGGTGGTGAGGGTATTGTGGATGGTGGTGAGGGTATTGTGGATGGTGGTGATGGTATTGTGGATGGTGGTGAGGGTATTGTGGATGGTGGTGAGGGTATTGTGGATGGTGGTGAGGGTATTGTGGATGGTGGTGAGGGTATTGTGGATGGTTGTGAGGGATTGTGGATGGTGGTGAGGATTGTGGATGGTGGTGAGGGTAGTGTGGATGGTAGGGAGGGTAGTGTGGATGATAGGGAGGGTAATCTGGATGGTAGTGAGGTTAGTGTGGATGGTAGTGAGGGTAGAATGGATGGTAGTGAGGGTAGTGTGGATGGTGGTGAAGGTATTATGGATGGTGGTGAGGGTACTGTGGATGGTGGTGAGAGTATTGTGGATAGGGTGAGGGTATTGTGGATGGTGGTGAGGGTATTGTGGATGGTGGTGAGGGTATTGTAGATGGTGGTGAGGGTAGTGTGGATGGTGGTGAGGGTATTGTGGATAGTGGTGAGGGTAGTGTGGATGGTGGTGAGGGTATTGTGGATGATGGTAAGGGTAGTGTGGATGGTAGGGAGGGTAGTGTGATGATAGGAGGGTAATCTGGATGGTAGTGAGGTTAGTGTGGATGGTAGTGAGGGTAGAATGGATGGTAGTGAGGGTAGTGTGGATGGTGGTGAAGGTATTATGGATGGTGGTGAGGGTACTGTGGATGGTGGTGAGAGTATTGTGGATAGGGTGAGGGTATTGTGGATGGTGGTGAGGGTATTGTGGATGGTGGTGAGGGTAGTGTGGATGGTAGTGAGGGTAGTGTGGATGGTGGTGAGGGTAGTTTGGATGGTGATGAGGGTATTGTGGATGGTGGTGAGGGTATTGTGGATGGTGGTGAGGGTATTGTGGATAGTGGTGAGTGTATTGTGGATGGTGGTGAGGGTAGTGTGGATGGTGGTGAGGGTAGTGTGGATGGTGGTGAGGGTATTGTGAATGGGGGTGAGGGTATTGTGGATGGTGGTGATGGTAGTGTGGGTGGTGGTGAGGGTAGTGTGGATGGTGGTGAGGGTATTGTGGATGGTGGTGAGGGTAGTGTGGATGATAGGGAGGGTACTGTGGATTGTACTGAGGTTAGTGTGGATGGTAGTGAGGGTAGTGTGGGTGGTAGTGAGGGTAGTGTGGATAGTGGTGAGGGTATTGTGGATGGTGGTGAGGGTATTGTAGATGGTGGTGAGTTTAGTGTGGATGGTGGTGAGGGTAGTGTGGATAGTGGTGAGGGTATTGTGGGAAGTGAGGGTATTGTTGATGGTGGTGAGGGTAGTGTGGATGGTGGTGAGGGTATTGTGGATAGTGGTGAGGGTAGTGTGGATGGTGGTGAGGGTAGTGTGAATGATAGGGAGGGTAGTGTGGATGATAGGGAGGGTAGAATGGATGGTAGTGAGGGTAGTGTGGATGGTAGTGAGGGTACTGTGGATGGTGGTGAGGGTATTGTGGATGGGGGTGAGGGTATTGTTGATGGTGGTGAGGGTAGTGTGGATGGTGGTGAGGGTAGTGTGGATGGTGGTGAGGGTATTGTGGATAGTGGTGAGGGTAGTGTGGATGGTGGTGAGGGTAGTGTGAATGATGGGGAGGGTAGTGTGGATTGTAGAGAGGGTAGAATTGATGGTAGTGAGGGTAGTGTGGATGGTAGTGAGGGTACTGTGGATGGTGGTGAGGGTATTGTGGATGGGGGTGAGGGTATTGTGGATGGTGGTGAGGATATTGTGGATGGTGGTGAGGGTAGTGTGGATGGTGGTGAGGGTATTGTGGATGGTGGTGAGGGTATTATGGATGGTAGTGAGTGTATTGTGGATGGTGGTGAGGGTAGTGTGGATGGTGGTGAGGGTAGTGTCGATGGTGGTGAGGGTATTGTGGATGGTGATGAAGGTAGTGTGGATGGTGGTGAGGATAATGTGGATGGTAGTGAGGGTAGTGTGGATGGTGGTGAGGATAATGTGGATGGTAGTGAGGGTAGTGTGGATGGTGGTGAGGGTATTGTGGATGGTGGTGAGGGTATTGTGGATGGTGGTGAGGGTATTGTGGATTGTGGTGAAGGTAGTGTAGTTGGTGGTGAGGGAAGTGTGGAGGGTAGTGTGGGTAATATGGATGGTGGTGAGGATAGTGTGTGTGGGGGAATGGACCCCTAAGATAATTTGGACTGTAAATGTAGCTATACTTAGCTTGTAGATGCATCCACGACTACACAGCAGTCCCAGTTGCCGAGGTTGATGCAGACGTTCACATCCCCACAGGGCTGTATGGGTGTATAAAATTATGTAAGTATAATATATTGCCCCTAAGGAGCATATGCCATATAATCAGTCATTGAATGGACTGAACGGCGGTTTACTTACGGTGTTTAGGCGGATCGCCCGCGTGTTACCGGGTGAATGATAAATCTGCCTAGATTATGAACATGTTCCCCAACTGTGCAGCCTTCTGAACATATACATGTCTGAGCAGACTTACCTAGGTATTTGTATCGGGCCCTTAATTCACACGTGGAAAACGCTGTCTTGATTGAAGAACGCTGCTGAAGAGTCACTGCTTGATTAGACGAAGTACTCACATTGTCTCTCTACGTTCAACAATTTCAGTCTTTTTGCAGTAGTAAAAAGCTGCGCACACTTCTGAATATACCGCGATTTTATTGTTAACACTAAACGCACTGGAACAGAGTTCTTATCCGATTTCCCGACGTTAGTGGAGATTGAAATAACCGAACGGACGCGCACGACTAATGTCTTTGTTAGGTTAAATCCTAGCTGCAGCTCTCGTCCCTTCCATGACAGAGTTCAATCTAATGCCCTCGTGCCTCAGCGGGGCTTGGCATCGCTGATATCAGCACAATTTCAATACTTGCTACATGCTGCAATTCAAATGCTTGTGTTCTCTAAATATTTCAATCACTGGAACACATGATTGTAAAGTCAAGTGTAGAAATTGATACAACAGTTTCCTTTAACTTCCTGTTACAGCAAAGAGTTACATTTAAATCAAATGTCTATTAACTCATATAGACTCGTTGCTACTTGGTCAGACAACACGTGACATACTGTGGCCCGTTCATCTGTTATTAGTTAAGTTGTTGTCGAAGCCAGACACGCCGTCTGGCCCTTTCTAAGGGCGGAAAGGGTAGGGCCCTTGAAAAGGGCTGATACCCTCCTCTTTTGGAGAATTTTCTCCACAGTGTGGATGATAGTGAGGGTAGTGTGGATGGTGGTGAGGGTAGTGTGGATGGTAGTGAGGGTAGTGTGGATGGTAGTGAAGGTAGTGTGGATGGTAGTGAGGGAAGTGTGGATGGTGGTGAGGGTAGTGTGGGTGGTGGTGACCATAGTCACGTGGTGGTGACCATAGTCACGTGGTGGTGACCATAGTCACGCACCCATGGTCGTCCCGACCATGAATGGCAGTAAAAAAAAACTCGGGTCTCTCTCTCGCAAGAACAGGTCACAGAACACGAAAGAAAAATACATATATACATAAACATATGGACATAGAAAAAAAAAAACTTCCTGCGTCTGGATACATACTGCAACACGGGAGACATAGCTGTGGCTGAGCTGTGACGTAACAGGTTATGGTCTCCTCTGGGAGGTGAAGCAGACATCGTAGTAGTCGCTGCAGAGTTCACTCAACCTGGGGCACAACTGCTGGTGCCCTCGAGTGAGGCGTCGTCAGTAGTCGCAACAGGACAGGACTGGCAAGCGACTCAGGAGGACATTCCTCGACTGGTACTGTCGCTGGAGGTGTCACTGCTGGCGAGTGTGGAGTGAGTCGTGACAGGGACGACTCGACGAAACATCTGGAGGTCGTAACAGCATACACCTTACTGCAGTGAGTGGGCTAGCAGTCAAAGTGACATCTTTGTGCAGGCTGCTCACTGAAGCTGTGACACGAGGCTGACAGTCGCCTGCCAACAGGCTTAACTGCGGCTTGGCGAGTGTCATCTCTCGACAGTAGAAGTTACAGCAGAGGGCAGTGTAAGCGTCCCCAGACTGGTCATCTGCAATAACTGGACTGACGGTCTGGAGGTGAAGTGGAACGGTCTCGATGGGAGAATCGTCGCGGGTACGATTCAGCAAAGGCATCTACGAGCGGCGAACAATAAGAGCTTTCTGTACAAGGCGCTCGAACGCTCGTAACTGACGCCTGGACTGACAAATGTCAGCTGTCAAGCGCGCGGGGCGCGGGTCACACACTGGGTGACAAAGTAACACACAGGTGCTACATAGGACACACGAGAAAACTGCACACATACTACACATGTGGTACAACATAGCTTACTAGCAAATGACGCCTTTCTGTATAAAAATCGTCACTAAGCAATACACGAACATGTGAGAACACTGCTGATGGTCCCCAGTTAGGGTCGTTTTTCTATCTCCTTGTTCCTGACGCTGTTACTGTTGCTTGCTATATTGCTGTTCGGCGAATTTGTCATTTTACTGTTCAATCAACTATTTTGATTGTCAGTTTGTTAGAGAAGCTAGCTTATGAGACGTTCACTCGGTCACTGTTCGAGTCGAGTCATAACGAGTTACCTGGAGCACTCATACACATATTTGTATATATGAATATTATTGTAAATTGCTGACATTGTACCAGATGGTACATAAGAGCCATTAAGATATATGTGCCTTCAGCACAATACTATTGTGTATGAGAGAAGTGTAGGAGCTAACCTCCTAATTAATATCTTCAGTATATTTATATTTAATTTGATTTACTTTGATACCCTAGATATTCTAACTTTGTTAATAAATATATTAAAATTTTATTCTTTGGTTAGTACCCTCTCATTTGAAATCCTATGACTCTTGACTATGTTGGATAACTGGACCAGGATACTGACTTTGTTGCAAAAGCCCAGTAACAGGCTGGATGCTAGAAGGGCTATCCTTTCTAGTGTTCACTGGAGATGTGTATTTCTAATAGAAATTGCGTCATTTTGTAACAGTGGTGAGGGTAGTGTGGATGGTGGTGAGGGTAGTGTGGATGGTGGTGAGGGTAGTGTGGATGGTGGTGAGGGTAGTGTGGATGGTGGTGAGGGTAGTGTGGATGGTGGTGAGGGTAGTGTGGATGGTGGTGAGGGTAGTGTGGATGGTGGTGAGGGTAGTGTGGATGGTGGTGAGGGTAGTGTGGATGGTGGTGAGGGTAGTGTGGATGGTGGTGAGGGTAGTGTAAGTCTACCTAAAATCACCCACCAGCATCACTCTGTTAACCTCAGCATCACTACCACACACCACCTGCGAGAATGGATGTTCAAACTTAAAATCTGATCACCTGAGGGTAAAAGTTGGCAGATCTTGAAATGGTCTATGAGACTTGTCATCCCGATGGTACTAAACCTTAGGACTTGTTTAACCTGTCAGAAGCGTCCACCATAACCCACCACACCCAGACACCTCATCACCTACCACAGTACCAGCTACCTCCCAGCATCACCTACCACAGTACCAGCTACCTCCCAGCATCAAGCGGTGTTCCACAGGGGTCAGTTTTGGGCCCCCTGTTGTTTACAATTTACATAAACGACATAGATGAGGGAATAAATAGTAACATAAGTAAATTTGCTGATGACACCAAAATAGGCCGTCCAATTCATTCAAATGAGGACATTAGAGCACTCCAGGATGATTTGAATAGACTGATGCAGTGGTCGGAGAAGTGGCAAATGCAGTTTATTGTAAATAAATGCAAAGTTCTAAATGTTGGGCAGGACAATAACCATGCCACATATAAGCTGAATAATATAGATCTTATTACTTGTAATTGCGAGAAGGATTTAGGAGTTCTGGTTAGTAGTAATCTGAAGCCTAGACAACAGTGCATAAGTGTTCGCAATAAAGCTAACAGAATCCTTGGCTTCATATCAAGAAGTATAAATAACAGAAGTCCTCAGGTTGTTCTTCAACTCTATATATCATTGGTTAGGCCTCATTTAGATTATGCTGCACAGTTTTGGTCACCGTATTACAGAATGGATATAAATGCACTGGAAAACGTACAAAGGAGGATGACAAAGTTGATCCCTTGTATCAGAAATCTTCCCTATGAGGATAGACTGAGGGCCCTGAATCTGCACTCTCTAGAAAGGCGTAGAATTAGGGGGGATATGATTGAGGTGTACAAATGGAAAACAGGAATAAACAAAGGGGATGTAAATAGCGTGCTGAAAATATCCAACCAAGACAGGACTCGCAGCAATGGTTTCAAGTTGGAAAAGTTCAGATTCAGGAAGGATATAGGAAAGCACTGGTTTGGTAATAAAGTTGTGGATGAGTGGAACAAACTCCCGAGTACCGTCATAGATGCTAAGACGTTGTGTAGTTTTAAAAATAGGTTAGATAAATACATGAGTGGGTATGGATGGGTGTGAGCTTGTTCTAGGTCAGATGCAGTGCTCCTTCCTTAAGTGAATGTAACCTGACCTGTACTAATTCCTTAAGTGGAAGTGACCTGACCAGGTGGTCGGCTGGACAATTATATGAGTGGGTGCGGTTGGGTGTGAATTGGTCCTAACTAGGTTGTGCTACTAGGTCAGATGCAGTGCTCCTTCCTTAAGTGAATGTAACCTGACCTGGCTGGGTCGGGGCATTGGCTTAAGCCGTTGGAGATTTGGACCTGCCTCGCATGGGCCAGTAGGCCTGCTGCAGTGTTCCTTCTTTCTTATGTTCTTATGTTCTTATCACCTACCACAGTACCAGCTACCTACCAGCATCACCTACCACAGTACCAGCTACCTCCCAGCATCACCTACCACAGTACCAGCTACCTCCCAGCATCACCTACCACAGTACCAGCTACCTCCCAGCATCATCTACCACAGTACCAGCTACCTCCCAGCATCACCTATCACAGTACCAGCTACCTCCCAGCATCACCTACCACAGTACCAGCTACCTACCAGCATCATCTACCACAGTACCAGCTACCTCCCAGCATCACCTACCACAGTACCAGCTACCTCCCAGCATCACCTACCACAGTACCAGCTACCTCCCAGCATCACATACCACAATACCAGCTACCTCCCAGCATCACCTGCCACAGTACTAGCTACCTCCCAGCATCACCTACCACAGTACCAGCTACCTCCCAGCATCACCTACCACAGTACCAGCTACCTCCCAGCATCACCTACCACAGTACCAGCTACCTCCCAGCATCACCTATCACAGTACTAACTACCCCCCAGCATCACCTACCACAGTACTAGCTACCCCCCAGCATCACCTACCACAGTACTAGCTGCCTCCCAGCATCACCTACCACAGTACTAGCTACCTCCCAGCATCACCTACCACAGTGCTAGCTACCCCCCAGCATCACCTACCACAGTGCTAGCTCCTCCCAGCATCACCTACCACAGTACTAGCTACCTCCCAGCATCACCTACCACAGTACTAGCTACCTCCCAGCATCACCTACCACAGTCCAGCTACCTCCCAGCATCACCTACCACAGTACCAGCTACCTCCCAGCATCACCTACCACAGTACTAGCTACCTCCAGCATCACCTGCCACAGTACTAGCTACCTCCCAGCATCACCTACCACAGTACTAGCTCCTCCCAGCATCACCTCCACAGTACCAGCTACCTACCAGCATCACCTACCACAGTACCAGCTACCTCCAGCATCACCTACACAGTACTAGCTACCTCCAGCATCACCTACCACAGTACCAGCTACCTCCAGCATCACCTACCACAGTACTAGCTACCTACCAGCATCACCTACCACAGTACCAGCTACCTACCAGCATCACCTACCACAGTTCTAGCTACCTCCCAGCATCACTACCACAGTACCAGCTGCCTCCCAGCATCACCTACCACAGTACCAGCTACCTCCCAGCATAACCTTCCACAGTGCTAGCTACCTCCCAGCATCACCTACCACAGTACTAGCTACCTCCAGCATCACCTACCACAGTCCAGCTACCTCCCAGCATCACCTACCACAGTACCAGCTACCTCCAGCATCACCTCCACAGTACCAGCTACCTCCCAGCATCACCTACCACAGTGCTAGCTACCTCCCAGCATCACCTACCACAGTACCAGCTACCTCCCAGCATCACCTACCACAGTACCATCTACCTCCCAGCAACACCTACCACAGTACCAGCTACCTCCCAGCATCACCTACCACAGTACCAGCTACCTCCCAGCATCACCTACCACAGTACCAGCTACCTCCCAGCATCACCTACCACAGTACCAGCTACCTCCCAGCATCACCTACCACAGTACCAGCTACCTCCCAGCATCACCTATCACAGTACCAGCTACCTCCCAGCATCACCTACCACAGTACCAGCTACCTCCCAGCATCACCTACCACAGTACCAGCTACCTCCCAGCATCACCTAACACAGTACCAGCTACCTCCCAGCATCACCTACCACAGTACCAGCTACCTCCCAGCATCACCTACCACAGTACCAGCTACCTCCCAGCATCACCTACCACAGTACCAGCTACCTTCCAGCATCACCTACCACAGTACCAGCTACCTCCCAGCATCACCTACCACAGTACCAGCTACATCCCAGCATCACCTACCACAGTACCAGCTACCTCGCAGCATCACCTACCACAGTACTAGCTACCTCCAAGCATCACCTACCACAGTACCAGCTACCTCCCAGCATCACCTACCACAGTACCAGCTACACTCCAGCTCACCTACCACAGTACCAGCTACCTCAAGCATCACCTACCACAGTACTACCTACCTCCCAGCATCACCTACCACAGTACCAGCTACCTCCAGCATCACCTACCACAGTACCTAGCTACCTCCCAGCATCACCTACCACAGTACCTAGCTACTTCCCAGCATCACCTACCACAGTACCAGCTACCTCACAAGCATCACCTACCACAGTACCAGCTACCTACCAGCATCACCTACCACAGTACCAGCTACCTCCAGCATCACCTACCACAGTACCAGCTACCTCCCAGCATCACCTACCACAGTACTAGCTACATCCCAGCAGTCACCTACCCAGTACTAACGTACGCTCTCCAGCATCACCTACCACAGTACTAGCTACCCCCCAGCATCATCTACCACAGTACTAGCTACCTCCCAGCATCACCTACCACAGTACCAGCTACCTCCCAGCATCACCTACCACAGTACCAGCTACCTCCCAGCATCACCTAACACAGTACCAGCTACCTCCCAGCATCACCTACCACAGTACCAGCTACCTCCCAGCATCACCTACCACAGTACCAGCTACCTCCCAGCATCACCTACCACAGTACCCTCAGCTCACCTACCACAGTCACTCCAGCTCTACCACAGTACTAGCTACCTCCCAGCATCACCTACCACAGTACCAGCTACCTCCCAGCATCACCTACCACAGTACCAGCTACCTCCAGCATCACCTACCACAGTACTAGCTACCTCCAGCATCACCTACCACAGTACCAGCTACCTCCCAGCATCACCTACCACAGTACCAGCTACCTCCATCATCACCTACCACAGTACTAGCTACCTCCCAGCATCACCTACCACAGTACCAGCTACTTCCCAGCATCCACTACCACAGTACCAGCTACCTCCCAGCATCACCTACCACAGTACCAGCTACCTCCAGCATCACCTACCACAGTACTAGCTACCTCCCAGCATCACCTACCACAGTACCAGCTACCTCCCAGCATCACCTACCACAGTACCAGCTACCTCCCAGCATCACCTACCACAGTCTACTACCTCCCAGCATCACCTACCACAGTACCAGCTACCTCCAAGCATCACCTACCACAGTCCAGCTACCTCCAAGCATCACCTACCACAGTACTAGCTACCTACCAGCATCACCTACCACAGTACCAGCTACCTCCCAGCATCACCTACCACAGTACCAGCTACCTACCAGCATCACCTACCACAGGACCAGCTACCTACCAGCATCACCTACCACAGTACCAGCTACCTCCCAGCATCACCTCCCACAGTACCAGCTACCTCCAGCATCACCTACCACAGTACTACCTACCTCTCCAGCATCACCTACCACAGTACCAGCTACCTCCCAGCATCACCTACCACAGTACCAGCTACCTCCCAGCATCACCTACCACAGTACTAGCTACCTCCCAGCATCACCTACCACAGTACTAGCTACCTCCCAGCATCACCTACCACAGTACCAGCTACCTCCCAGCATCACCTACCACAGTACCAGCTACCTCCCAGCATCACCTACCACAGTACCAGCTACCTCCAGCATCACCTACCATAGTACCAGCTACCTACCAGCATCACCTACCACAGTACTAGCTAGCATCCCCCCCCCCCCCCCCCCCCCCCCCCCCCCCCCCCCCCCCCCCCCCCCCCCCCCCCCCCCCCCCCCCCCCCCCCCCCCCCCCCCCCCCCCCCCCCCCCCCCCCCCCCCCCCCCCCCCCCCCCCCCCCCCCCCCCCCCCCCCCCCCCCCCCCCCCCCCCCCCCCCCCCCCCCCCCCCCCCCCCCCCCCCCCCCCCCCCCCCCCCCCCCCCCCCCCCCCCCCCCCCCCCCCCCCCCCCCCCCCCCCCCCCCCCCCCCCCCCCCCCCCCCCCCCCCCCCCCCCCCCCCCCCCCCCCCCCCCCCCCCCCCCCCCCCCCCCCCCCCCCCCCCCCCCCCCCCCCACCTACCACAGTACTAGCTACCTCCCAGCATCACCTACCACAGTACTAGCTACCTCCCAGCATCACCTACCACAGTACCAGCTACTCCCAGCATCACCTACCACAGTACCAGCTACCTCCAGCATCACCTACCACAGTACTAGCTACCTCCCAGCATCACCTACCACAGTACCAGCTACCTCCCAGCATCACCTACCACAGTACCAGCTACCTCCATCATCACCTACCACAGTACTAGCTACCTCCCAGCATCACCTACCACAGTACCAGCTACTTCCCAGCATCACATACCACAGTACCAGCTACCTCCCAGCATCACCTACCACAGTACCAGCTACCTCCAAGCATCACCTACCACAGTACTAGCTACCTCCCAGCATCACCTACCACAGTACCAGCTACCTCCCAGCATCACCTACCACAGTACCAGCTACCTCCCAGCATCACCTACCACAGTACTACCTACCTCCCAGCATCACCTACCACAGTACCAGCTACCTCCAAGCATCACCTACCACAGTACCAGCTACCTCCAAGCATCACCTACCACAGTACTAGCTACCTACCAGCATCACCTACCACAGTACCAGCTACCTCCCAGCATCACCTACCACAGTACCAGCTACCTACCAGCATCACCTACCACAGGACCAGCTACCTACCAGCATCACCTACCACAGTACCAGCTACCTCCCAGCATCACCTCCCACAGTACCAGCTACCTCCAAGCATCACCTACCACAGTACTACCTACCTCTCAGCATCACCTACCACAGTACCAGCTACCTCCCAGCATCACCTACCACAGTACCAGCTACCTCCCAGCATCACCTACCACAGTACTAGCTACCTCCCAGCATCACCTACCACAGTACTAGCTACCTCCCAGCATCACCTACCACAGTACCAGCTACCTCCCAGCATCACCTACCACAGTACTAGCTACCTCCCAGCATCACCTACCACAGTACCAGCTACCTCCCAGCATCACCTACCATAGTACCAGCTACCTACCAGCATCACCTACCACAGTACTAGCTACCTCCCAGCATCACCTACCACAGTACTAGCTACCTCCAGCATCACTTACCACAGTACCAGCTACCTACCAGCATCACCTACCACAGTACCAGCTACCTCCCAGCATCACCTACCACAGTACTAGCTACCTCCCAGCATCACCTACCACAGTACCAGCTACCTCCCAGCATCACCTACCACAGTACTAACTACCTCCCAGCATCACCTACCACAGTACCAGCTACCTCCCAGCATCACCTACCACAGTACCAGCTACCTCCAAGCATCACCTACCACAGTACTACCTACCTCCCAGCATCACCTACCACAGTACCAGCTACCTCCCAGCATCACCTACCACAGTACCAGCTACCTACCAGCATCACCTACCACAGTACCAGCTACCTCCCAACATCACCTACCACAGTACCAGCTACCTCCAAGCATCACCTACCACAGTACTAGCTACCTCCCAGCATCACCTACCACAGTACCAGCTACCTCCCAGCATCACCTACCACAGTACCAGCTACCTCCAAGCATCACCTACCACAGTACTACCTACCTCCCAGCATCACCTACCACAGTACCAGCTACCTCCCAGCATCACCTACCACAGTACCAGCTACCTCCCAGCATCACCTACCACAGTACTAGCTACCTCCCAGCATCACCTACCACAGTACCAGCTACCTCCCAGCATCACCTACCACAGTACCAGCTACCTCCAAGCATCACCTACCACAGTACCAGCTACCTCCCAGCATCACCTACCACAGTACCAGCTACCTCTCAGCATCACCTACCACAGTACCAGCTACCTCCCAGCATCACCTACCACAGTACCAGCTACCTCCCAGCATCACCTACCACAGTACCAGCTACCTCTCAGCATCACCTACCACAGTACCAGCTACCTCCCAGCATCACCTACCACAGTACCAGCTACCTCCCAGCATCACCTATCACAGTACCAGCTACCTCCCAGCATCACCCACCACAGTACCAGCTACCTCCCAGCATCACCTACCACAGTACCAGCTACCTCCCAGCATCACCTACCACAGTTCAGCAGGAAGATCTAAATTGCCAATGGTTACCGCCGTGTTTTAGAGGCTCTCTCTCTTACAAATTATGACAAAATGGGCAGAGCTCTTGCATGCACCTTGCGGCACGCCACTACGCCACGGAATTTTGGCCCTTGTGGCACGGGGCAGCAGAGGCGGGAATCCTGGTTGTGTCTGCAGTAAGGTAACGCCCCTCTTGCTCTGTTTTATGCCCAGGCCACCCTGAGAAATTTAATTATCTGGCTGTAAATAAGGCGGAGGTGTCCGCACCTTACCAAATATGGCCGCCCCTGAGGCCGCTGGGCTGTGAAAATCTACATCTGTTCCACTGGCCAACACTCGCACTTGTATTCTTTCGATCTGCGGTGTGACGCTGGGAGGCCGCAGCCGCAGCCGCACGTAGCCTTCGCATGAGGTATTGGTCTTTGTGCTTGGCCCCTTCTTCTTTCCCCCCCCCCCCAACTCCCCATCCTGGGCTATCTCAGAGATCTTTGGCTCTCACCTTGCGACCTCTAGCGGCAGTAGCGGCGCCAGGTGTTGCAGTGGCTGCCTTCGTACAGGTGGTAGCAGCAGTGGTGGCGGCAGTGGTGGTGGCAGTGGTGGTGGCAAAAAGCCACGGCCACTGCAGAGTTTTCCAACCCAACTCTCAGACCACAACACTGAGATGAGAGCCACTCAATTCTTATTTAGAGAGAGAGAGAGAGAGAGAGAGAAAACTTGGAAATAGACTAAATTACTCCCATTTCTGACACCACCGTCATCGAGGCCTGGTCACAGACCGGGCCGCTGGGCGTTGACCCCGAAACCCTCTCCAGGTAATCTTCGGGTATACTCACTCGTGAAATCTTGGCTGCAGGAGAGCTAGCAGGTTGAGTTTACTTCTACAGACAGATATGATCCCCTAGAGAGATTGTGTTAGAGGTCAAGTGCAGCAGAATATGAGATCAGAACACTATGACATCAGGTCAAGTGGTGCTTAATACTCTGTAATTACTGTAATTACCTCGCCAGCAGAGGACGCAAGAAAATTAACCCAGTGACATCGTGTCACGTCGTGTATGCAATGATTTCACAAATATCATCTGAACCTGACGAAAAAAAATATTTTTCATTGTATTTTTTTATTATTTAATTATTGTAAACTTACCTAAATTATATTTAGTAGAATTAGGTAAGGTTTCTAAGGTTCTTTTGCTACAAAATTATTAATTTTTACATTAACATAAATGAAAAAATATATCTTTAAACGTATAAGAGAAAATTTTAGAAAGGACTTAATTTTAAACGAGTTCTGGCTTAATATATATATATATATATATATATTATATATATATATATATATATATATATATTAGGAAACGAGACTTGAGCTTTCCATCTGGAGTCCTCATCAAGACAATGCACAGTAGAGGAAGGAGGACTACATAAGGGCAGCGATTCAAGTTAAAAGATAATTGCTAGGATGACTTTCTAACAAATGGACGTATTTGTGTGTGCTTGAGCCACTTTCTAACACATGAGTATATGTACGTGTGTTAGGACCACTAACACATGAGTGCCAGGACCTCTTCCCAACATCCCTGTGGTGAATCTAAGTGTTCAGCTTCCATCCATGTCCTCTTGTTCCAGTTCCTCAAACTCTCTTAGTGTCCCAAAGTATCCTGTTCCTTTACTCTCACACAGGAGCGAGGTTCCGTACCCCTCAATTTAAGGAACAGTTCAGTTTCAAAGTTTTGAACTTTGTTCAACCTGTCAACCCTACGGGTGCAGCGCAAGTTAATAAGATTTGTCAAATAAGATTTGTCAGTGGTGTTGTGTTGGTCCCACGATCCTGAGGTCGCTTGTTACTGACTTGCCTTCTATTGTGACTTTAGCGCCAGTGTCGAATTTATATTTGATCTAGATATTTTCTTGTTTCCGTGTTTGATTAACCAGTTGTTTGTGTGTGTGCTTAATTAACTAGTTCTGTGTGTGTGCTTAATTAACTAGTTCTGTGTGTGTGCTTATTTAACTAGTTCTGTGTGTGTGCTTAATTAACTAGTTCTGTGTGTGTGCTTAATTAACTAGTTCTGTGTGTGTGCTTATTTAACTAGTTCTGTGTGTGTGCTTAATTAACTAGTTCTGTGTGTGTGCTTAATTAACTAGTTATGTGTGTGTGCTTAATTAACCAGTTCTGTATTTGCTTCATTAGTTCTGTATGTACTTAACTAGTGTGTGTTTGTGTGTCTCACGTCTTGGGAATGGTCATTACCCTTGAAGACCTCAGGATGAATACATTCTTCCTGGTATCACTGTAACTCATGTGTCATTAACTTCCGACTGCTCTCTCATATACCTGTTTCTCACCTCTCAAATAATCTGCACCTGTCAAATCCTTTGAGTATTTTGTACGTCGCAATCATGTCTTCCCTGATCCTTTTATCCTCTTATGTCATGAGGTTCAGTTTAGCCTCTCACAGCTAATTCGTATTTCAGGAAATACTCTCGCTGCATACCTCTGCACTTTCTCCAGGGTGAGGGTTCTGTGTAGGTGCAAGATCGCCCTGACATGTCACATATAGGGTCGTGAAGGACATTTTGTGAGATTCCCGAGAAATACTTTTAGATTTGTTAATCGAGAATTTTCTGTATATGTTATTTGATTTTGTGTGCCTCTGGCGATATGCTCGGCACTATGCTGTCGCCAAGATCTTCGTTTTAGAATTAGGTTTGCGGCCTCTGTTCTCAGAGTCTGTACTCAGTTTCCGGTCTTGTTGTCCCTTCCCCAGTTTTCATAACTTGTGTTTACTGGGATTCAATTTCAGGACCAATTTCCGTAACCATTTCTGCAGTTTGTGTAGATATATCCTTTCTTTTTTCTTATCGGTTTTATTTTCCTCGTCTTTACATCTGCCGACAGAGATACATCGGTTTGTATCCCTTCTGGTACGTCATTAAAATATACCAGAAACAGTATTGGTTCCAATGCCAATCCTTGTTGAACCCCACGTGTTACACTTAACCTTTCCGACAACTCTTCTCAGAAATCACTCTGTCTCTCCTTCCATTTAGGTACTCTTGGAGACACTGATGTTATTCCTGTATTAAGTTTTTGTTCCAGTCTCTTGTGTTACAAAATGACACGATATCTATTACAAATAGATATCTCCAGTGAACGCTAGAAAGGAAAGCCCTTCTAGCATCCAGCCTGTTACTGGGCTTTTGCAACAAAGTCAGTATCCTGGTTCAGTTATCCGACATATTATATAGATAAAGGGGATTGCAACTGATAGGGTACTAACCAAAGTAAATGATTTAAAGATTTATTAACAAAGTGAGAAAATCTAGGGTATCAAAGTAAATCAAATATGAAGATATTAATATATCAATTAGGATAATTAGGAGGGTAGCTCCTACACTGCTCTCATATACTATAAATCTGTGCTGAGGGCACATATATATAAATGACTCAGAGGTACCATCAGGTACAATGTCAGTAATAACAATAATATATATATATAATAATAAATGTGTGTACGAGTGTGCTCCCGGTAACTATAACTCGACTCAACCAGTGTACGACAGAACAACTTCTCATAAGCTAGCTGTACTAACAAATTGACAACCAGAACAGCTTGATTGTCTAGTAAAATGACCACTTCGCAGAACAGCACTATAACAGGCAACAGCAACACAGCATCAGGAACAAGGAGATAGAAAATCGACCCTAACTGGGGACCATCAGTAGATCCTCCAAAACAGTCATAAAACTCCCTTTCTACTGAAACTAGGTTCAGCATAAACAATCCCAAACTGTGGCGGTGCACAGATGCCTTGTCGAATTAGGTCCAGAGCTAGAGCTTGAGACCTGAGTTATCAAAGAGTGTCAAGGTGACACACAACCCAGAACAAAGTCGAATAATCACTGTCTAGTCTATTCTCTGTGAACAGAGTTACACAGAGTTCTGAGAAGTATGATTCGCCTCACCAACAAATACATACTCTACCCAACAGAGTTTAATGTCGAGAACAACAAGAGTGAGGAGTTGACTCGACGAGGGCAGCAGGCCAGAGAGAGAGATGCAAGAGGAACAACCACACAGCTCAGGTGTGTTCAGAGACTGACTCCTCCCCGCAACAAGAAGCCGGCAGCCTAACAGTCGTTTGCCAACACCAAGGCAGTTACTACACACTCTCGAGCACAACATAATATAATATCCTACCTAATATATATAAATACAAATGATAATCTAATAATAATATAAAGCCAAATATTAACGATTTAGCTATAATCGAGAATATTCGCAATATAAAATTATAGAAAATTGAAATATACATTATATACATTGAGGCCCAGTTCAAGGGGCGCAACACCCCCCCATCACGACAAACGGTCGCACTAGGAGAAGTAATAATGTCTCATGTCTCAAATATTTCTTAAGTATCAACATCTCAGAGACCTTCAGTTAACTCTTAAACTTTTCACAGT